>MU708900.1:43851-54833 GCA_026770625.1 Nicotiana glauca | reverse complement strand
ATACATTTTTTGTATTTTAATTATGAGTTATTATGTGACCAATTAATAAAAGACTGCAACAAAATTCTTAAAATTATAAAATCATTTTATTTGGATATTTTTTGGAATAATTTACTTAGTGTAAAATCACGTGCTCACAGGATGGACATGGAAATATGCTTACTTCTGTTTTTTCTTCCTAGACCCTCGTCCTAGAGGTGGAGAGAGATCATCGTGAGCAAAAGAGGACAAATTTCTATAAGAAGATGTTGACGAAGTATCGAAAATGCCGCGTTAAGCACCAAGCAGTGGCCGATCTCTATCAACAGGACCCTGAGTTCCAATTGTTCCACGAGGGACTTAAATAGAGGGAGGCCTAGTTGGAGCGTAGGGGGGCGGAGCTGGAGGAGACGGATGGGGAGTTAGTGAGGGTCGTTGCTCGTAGCAGCGAGTTGGAGGCTCTCCTTAGGGCGAAAGAGGATAAACTCGAGTTGAATCAAGGGGTGGCTGCGGAGAATGCCGACCTGCAGTAGAAGGTAGCTGGTTTGACCTCCAATCTTGGTGCTAAGATGCGGAAATTGACGGACTCAAGGGCGAGCTAAGTTCTAATGCCGACAGATTAACCGCGTTGCAGAGGCAGATCGCCCCACCAAGGTTAGAGAAAGCGGATTGTAATTCTCGGCCCTCCTCATTTTGTCCCCCATCTGGTTGGGGCCCGCCTCGTAGTGCCTATGAAATGTGGGTCTATGTGGAGGCTCGACATAGCTTTACACGTAGAGGGTCGAGCGACGGAGGTGGAGGTCAGGTGGTGCTAAATAAGGTACGCACAGCTTGTGAATCATGTGGGTACTACCTCGACTCTCTTGATGGGGAGGGTGCTACTTTTGAGGACGTCAATCGCCTTGACTCAGAATCATGGTATGAAGACGCTTATCCCACAGTGGGTGGTGATTAGTTTAAGTTTGTCTATTTTTGTTTCTGCATCTTTTTTGGTTGTGGGATGTACTATGATCCGTCTGAATGTAAACGATTTTTGTTGTAATATAAACTTTTGTTTTTGTTGCTTCGTATGTTTGTTGCTTCTCCCTTTTTGGGTTTTTTCATGATGCTTAGTTTCCGCAAAGATTGCTTTTATTGCTTGTTAGAAGATTTCGTCGTGGTTCGAACGAGGTCGAACTGATGTTGATGGACTTGGCCTTAAGGATATTACTTCGATTGTCGTCGAAGTAACATCTGTCATGGCCCGAACGAGGTCGCACTGGTACCGATGGCCTTGGCCATTAGGATTTTGCTTCGACCGTCGTCGAAGTAGTATCCGTATGGTTCAAGCGAGGTCGAACTAATGTCAATGGCCTTGGCTGTTAGGATGTTGCTTTGACTATCATCGAAGTAGTATCCGTCGTGGTTCGAACGAGGTCGAAATAATGTCGATGGCCTTGGCGATTAGGATGTTGCTTCTACTATCGTCGAAGTAGTATCCATCGTGGTTCAAGCGAGGTTGAACTGGTGTCGATGGCCTTGGCCGTTAGGATATTTCTTCGACTGTCGTCGAAGTAGTATCCATCATGGTTCAAGCGAGGTCGAACTGATGTCGATGGCCTTGGCCATTATAATGTTGCTTTGACTGACGTTGAAGTAGTATCCACTGTGGTTCGAATGAGGTCGAACTGATGTTGACGGCCTTTGGCTGTTAGGGTATTGCTTCGACTGTCGTCGAAGTAGTATCCGTCGTAGTTCGAACGAGGTCGAACTGATGTCGATGGCCTTGGCCGATAGGATATTGCTTTAACTGTCGTCGAAGTAGTATCCGTCGTGGTTCGAACAAGGTCGAACTGATATCGATGGCCATGTCCGTTAGGATGTTGCTTCGACTGTCATTGAAGTAGTATCCATCGTGGTTCGAATTAGGTCAAACTGATGTCAATGGCCTTGGCCATTAGGATGTTTCTTCGATTGTCATCAAAGTAGTATCCATCATGGTTCGAACAACGTCGAACTGATATCGATGGCCTTAGCCGTTAGGATGTTGCTTCGACTGTCGTCGAAGTAGTATCCATCGTGGTTCGAACGAGATCAAACTGATGTCGATGGCCTTGGCCATTAGGATGTTCATATAATGGAGATTTCTACGTATACAATGGAGATTGAATAGTGTAGTCCCTTCATTACTTTGGCCTAGAGACCCGTGTCGATGGGCCGAGGTGATGAACTGTGCTTTGATCCATAGGGTATCCTCTTCGCCGCCTTGTTAAAAACCTCCCCGAGAAAACCCAATTGGGAAAAAAATTGGGTGAGGGAAAAAGAGTACGACTTAGGAGACGTCTTTCAGAAGTGGAAGTACTTGAGGTGGGCGACCTTCCAGTTGTTTGGGAGTGGTTTTCACTCCATTGTTTCCAGTTGGAATGCTCCTTTGTTTGCGGCTGTTATGATTTTATATGGTCCATCCCAGTTGGTTCCCAACTTTCCCTCATTTGGGTTTTTTTATTCCAGTGTTTTGGCCTTGAGGACGTAGTCACCGACTTTGAGCGATCTTACTTTTGCTTTTTTGTTGTAGTATCTTTCTACCTGCTGTTTCTAGGCTATCATTCTTATATGGGCCATGTCTCTCTGCTCTTCAACTTCATCTTGGTCTTGTAACCTACTTTCATCATTATTCGCCCTACTGACATGGGAGTATCTCAGTCTTGGTTCCCCAACATCGACGGGTATGACTGCATTGGTTCCGTAGACTAGTGAGTATGTTATTTATTCCATGCTAGACTTTGGGGTAGTTCGGTATGCCCATAGTACTTCAGGTAGTAATTCGGGCCATAGCCCTTTAGCTTCCTCGAGCTTCTTTTTCAATATGTTTATTATTACTTTGTTGGAAAACACGGCTTGGCATTGGCGGCAGGGTGATACGGAGTGGAGAGTATCCACTTGATGTGTTATTTTTTGAAGAACTCAGTTGTTTTCTTTCCGATGAACTGAGGCCCATCATCGCAGTTGATTTCTTTGGGGATGCCGAAACGGCATATAAAATTTTGCCATATAAAAGCGATGACTTCCTGTTCGCGTATTTGGGCGTACGCCCCTACTTCCACCCATTTAGAGAAATAGTCAGTTAAAACTAAAAGGAAGCGTACCTTTCCTCGTCCGGCTGGCAGGGGGCCAATGGAGGAATTCTCCTGCTTGATGTATCATGGGGGCGTATTTTTGGCACTGCATGCATCTCCGAGCATAGGCTGCTGCTTCTTTTTTCATAGTAAGCCAGTAGTATCTGGCGCGGATGAGGCATCGGATGAGGGCGCAATTCCTAGTATGGGCGCCAGAATGGCCCTCGTGCACCTCTTCCAATACTTGTTTTGTTTGGTGTGGTCCGAGGCACTTAGCGAGGGGGCCGCCAAACGTTCTTTTTTAGAGGTCGTGATTTACCAGGCTGTATCGGGCTGCCTGCACTTGGAGATTCTTGTCTTCTTTTTTGTCTTGCGGGAGTGTTTCGTCTTGTAGATAGGATACAAGGAGGTTGCGCCAGTCCCAGGTTAAGTTCAAGGAGAATACCTCGACGTGATCTAGGCTGAATGGAGAAGGGTAACCACATTTTCTTTGCTGATGTTCTTGGTGGCCGCGGCTAGCTTGGCTAGGCCATCTGCTTTAATGTTTTGTGCCCTAGGGATCTGCTCGAGGCGGCATTCATCGAATTCTGGCAGCAGCTTATGGATCTCTGATTGAGACTTCTGTAGTCTTTGTTCTTTTATTTGGAAAGTTCCAGTGACCTGATCTACGACGAGTTGAGAGTCGTAGTGGAGGATGAGTCACCGGGCTCCGTACTTGAGTGCTAACTTCATACTTGCGATCACAGCCTCATACTCGGCCTCGTTGTTAGTCATCTTAGGACATCGTCTACATTGGTGAATTACTTCGTCTGTAGGGACTTCGAGGATGAGTCCCGGTTTCGATCCTGAGGCATTCAAGGCACTGTCGGTATAGAAGGTCTAGAGGTTGGTATGGGCGGAGGCACGAAGGGCCTCTTGTTCCGCCTCTTGCAAAATTTCCGCACTGAAGTCGACGAGAAAGGCAGCAAGTACTTGTGACTTAATGGCAGTTTGCGGGTGATACGTTATGTCGTGCTCGCTGAGCTCTATGGCCCATTTTGCGAGTTTGCCTGAGAGCTCGGGCTTATGCAGGATGCCCCTTTGGGGAAAGGTTGTTACTACTTTTATGGGGTGACATTGAAAGTAGGGTATAATCTTTCGTGAAGCTATGACTAGTGCTAGAGGCAATTTTTCAAGGTACGGGTACCTTATTTCGGCATCTATTAAGGTCTTGCTGATATAGTAAATGGGGGATTGAGTACCTTTATTTTCTCGGACCAGGACTGCGCTGATAACGACTTCGGATACTGCTAGGTATACGAGCAAACATTCGCCCGGGTCTGCCTTGATGAGTAGTGATGGTGAGGATAGATATGCATTTAGCTTCTTGGAGGTGCCAATGCACTCCTCGTTCCATTGTAGCCCATGATCTTTTCTCAGTACATTGAAGAACTTGTGGCACCTGTCCGAGGATCGTGAAATGAACCTCGATAGGGCGGCTATTCGCCCCGTCAATTTTTGTACCTGTTTCTTGCTATTCAGTACCTCGGTTATTGTGTCTATGTCCTTGATCTAATCCGGGTTGACTTCAATACCTTGTTGTGACACAAGGAAACCTAGAAATTTTCCTTAGGCCACACTGAAGGCCCATTTTTATGGATTCAATTTCATCCCTCACCGCTTCAATATCTCAAAGGCTTCTTTCAAATGACCGATGTGGTCCTCTTTCTTTGTCGATTGTACCATCATGTCATCGATATAGACCTCCATTGTCTTGCCGAGCTGTTCCTTGAACATCTTGGTAACTAACCTGTGGTATGTGGCCCCTGCGTTCTTGAGTCCGAATGGCATCACTTTATAGCAGTAAGTCTCTTAGTGGGTGATGAAAGTTGTTTTTCTTGATCCTCCTCGGCCTTTAGGATTTGGTTGTAGCCATAGTAGGCGTCCAAGAAACTCAATAGTTTGTGTCCCGCTGTTGCATCGATCAGCTGGTCGATATGGGGCAATAGGAAGGAATCTTTTGGACATGCCTAGTTCAGATAAGTGAAGTCCACGCACATTCTCCACTTCTTGTTTTTCTTTTTTCACCATGACCATATTGGTGACCCATTGGGGGTATTTCGATTCTCTGATGGAGCCGTTGGCCAGTAGTTTGTCCACTTCTTCACTGACCACCTTGTTAATTGTGGTATTGAATTTCCTCCTCATCTGTCGTACGGGCAGATAGAGTGGATCGACGTTCAGACTATGAGTGGCGATGTCTTTTGGGATCCCCGACATATCGGAGTGTGAGAAGGCAAATAGTTCAGCATGGTTAGTCAAAAATTCACGATACTTACCTGGCTCGGAGAGGTTGCGTCCGATATAAGCCTTTTCTGTATTGTCGGCGTCATCCAGATTGACCGGGTCGATATTTTCAATAGTTTCTTTGCAAGCTTCTACAATGTCTGGGTCTTTGATGACTTCTGCTGGCGGGTCGGTTTTAATTCCTGACATGGCTGATTGCTATGCCTCCGCGCTTGCTCCTTTTAACTGTTTGGTATGCGTGCAATCTTGGGTGATCCGATAGCATTCCTGGGTGGTGCACGGTTCGCCTCGAATGCTGAAAGTTCCCCATGGGGTGGGAAATTTATTTACCTAGTAGAAGCTTGAAGGGACGGATCGCATGGCGTGTATCCATGGGCGTCTTACGATTGCATTTTAAGTTGTTTCCTGGTCCATGATGTGGAATGTGGTTTCCAGCGTGACTCCCCCTGCCACGACTGGTAGTGTTATTTCTCTGGATGTCCGCTCTACTGCATTACTAAAACTCGTTAGTGTTATGTAACGCGATATTATCTTGTCCTCGAGCTTCATTCGCATGAGAACTCTCGGGTGGATAATACATATGTCGCTTCCATCATCTACCATGATTCTTTTCACATCTGTATCAGCGATGCGTAACGTTATAACTAAAGCACCGTAATGAGTAAAAGACAAACTGTCGGCATCTGACTTTTCGAAGGTGATACTGTCTTCGAAGTTATCATACCATTCGTGAGCGATCATATGCTTCAGCGTATGCGTGGTGATGAACTTCACATTGTTGATCACCGAGTTGTCGCCACCACCGATATTCATCTGTATGGTACGTGCCGGCGACGGTGGCTTTGGCGGTCCTTGGGATGGGTCACGTCCTCTGGCGAAATTAGCCCTTCTTTTATCACTGAGCAGTTCTTTCATGTATCCCTGGTTCAACATTCTGACCACCTCCTATCGTAAACCTATGTATTCTTCGGTCTTGTGTCCTCTTTCTTGATGGAATTCGTAAAGGACATTCGACCTTCTTGCACTTGGGTCTGATTTCATCTTTTGTGGCCATTGTACCTTTGTGCCCAGGTTCTCTAGTGCGTACACTATTTCTCAAAGGGAAACACAAAAGTTATGAGTAGATAGAAATGGAGGAATACCTCTTTCGTTTTGAAAGGGTGCTATGTGTCGTGGCACGACATCTGTATGCCTCTGGGGAGGCGGATTGGAATTTCTGACATATGGATGATGCCTTTCTCTGTTGAAGCATGGGAGCTGATCCCTTCATCCATTGTTACATCGATCACTCCTTACCTCAGACTGTACTGACGTTAGTTGCTGGGTTAGACCATTGATATCGTCTTCATCTGCTCTTACTTTGGCGTAATAGGCATTATGAATTTCTTCTCATATGGTGTGGGGTACTTCATGAGTCTGTTGAGCAACTTCTTGGTCGCCTTTGACCTGTTTCTGCTCAGCCCATTTTGGAAGACTGCGATAGCCATTCCTTCTAACACATTTGGCAGTCCCATTCTTACCCTATTGAATCGGGCCAAAAATTCCCGAAGTCTCTCGCCCGCCCTTTGCCTGATGGCGAGGATGTCGTTAACCCTAGCTCCATCCTTATTTGCTCCAGCATGAGCGGTGGCGAATCTGTCTGCTATCTCCTCGAATGTTAATATCGACCGTGCTGGTAGCTGAGAATACCATGTTAATGCTCCTCCTATCAAAGTCTCATTGAACCTTTTCAACAGTACATATGGCACTTGTTCTTTTGACAAGTCATTACATATTACTGCGGTGACGTAAAGGATCAAATGATCTTCTGGATCCGTGGTCCCATCGTATATTTTCAAGTTTGGTGGCATTTTGAAGGTTTTTGGAATGGGGTAGGGAGCAGCTTCCTCATTGTATGGTTGTTCGACAAACCTTCCCACATCACATTTTGGAAGCAGCTTAGGGGCGCCAGGTATCTTGTCAACCCTTTCCTGGTGTTCTTTCATTTGATCACGAAACACTTTGTTCTCATTTTCCATTTCTTCCATTTTCTTTAGGATGGTTGCGAGTGCACCATCACTTGCATCGATGACAATGCGGGTGTTGCTTGTTCATACGGAGCTTGGCTCACCGGTAATAATAGCGATTTCTGTCGTCGGTGAATCTTCGGTATTTCCTTGAGGGGGTTTTTCGAGCATGTTGGTTAGAGCTCTCGTCAACCACTCCTCTAGCAGCTTTTTGACTGTTGGTGGTGTTTCTTTTGCCGTGGACGTTGAAGCTCCTCTTTCATGCAATCGTCAGATCCTCGAGTGGAGAGGGTGAGATCTCCCCCTCCGGTATACCTCTTGGTGTTATGTTCTCGGTATCTTCTCTACCGGCTTCGTCGAGGGAGTCCAAGAGGCTGTTTGAGACGTTTTCTATCACCTTCAACCTTGCTTCTTTCTCTGCCATCGTTGGTTTCTATAGAGTGCGAAGAACAGTGATCGTTGTTTTTGATATCCCAGGTGAGAACTATGATTTCGACTACTGAAATTCCCACAGACGGTGCCAAATTGTTTGACTCACAAGATGCTAAAATCTTTCTAAGCAAATCAATCAAAAGAGTTGAAGGGGTAAATTGTAATCTAAGATAATAAACCCTAGGATAACTTCAATAATAAGAATAATAGTAATAATAAAGGAGAAAGAGAGAGGATAGTGGAGAGATAAAGATAATAGAGAGAATGAGCTTGTATATCAAAAATCATCTCTCTATTACAAGGATCGGATACCCTTTATATAATGGAGGATCCCAGCTTAGTTGTTGGAATGACAAAATTAGAGTACATTCTATAGCAGAACCGATGATAACGCAAGGTCGTTTCTCCTCTTGCCCCTGGGTTATCCCCCCGTATCGACTCGTAGGTATTCAGTGGTTGGTCGTGTTGACTTTGGGACGTGATTGATCAAATTCGACCCCATATAGGTGTGCCCAAAGCAAATTGGTAACTTATTGTGGACGGGAAGGAGTATTCACCTTCTTCTTCCTCTTACTTATTTTACCAATGATTATATTCAATAGTACAAATTTGATCCCATTTTTTTTTTATCTGATACGATTCATCTCCTAATTTTACAGATCTACTCCATCCTCATTTTTTTCATTATTGTTTACAATTCCTTTGATAATTACATAGATTTAATCCTTTATTTTTTTATACTCTGATAAATTTATTTGATCTTTTATTTTGTGCTGAGTAACAAAGTTATGCAATCCCAAAGATTATATTTTTCTTGCGACAGACTGAAAAATTGGTGCTTAAGATTGACTACCATTCTTCATTGCCAACCAAATTATTTGGTCTCACTTCTTGTTCTTCAAGGTTGGCACCAGTAGAGGTTGTTATTGTTGGACTTTTAAGCCATTGGGTTTTAAAGTATAAAAGTGTGAATTGGAAATGGAGGGAAATAAAATGGAGGGAAAAGTGAAAATTTGAAGAAGTGAGCTTATGTCTTGCACTTTGTCCCTCATTGGTGAGGGACAACAACATTGGTGTGTATATATATAGAATCACTTCTTAAAGCTCTTAAAAGTAGTTGAAGAGAATGAACCCTCGCGGCGTCGTCGTTCGCTCCCTCGTCTCGGCTTCGGCTTTTGATTTGTCAAATGATCGATAAGATTATTTTTTGGACAAAATTTATTTAATTTATTATTTAATAATTAATTAAATGCCAGATCACTACTGAAGATTCAGAAATATAGTCTGGTCGCGGTCCTGGCATAACCGCGGTAGGACCGCGGCAGAACCCTTCTACAGGTTCAGAGAGCCACTTTGGCCGCAGTCCTAGCGTAACCGCGGCAGGCGGCAAAATTTCTGAATAGGCACTTTTCCAGAACAGACATCACACCTCTTCCAATAATTGCCTATAAATTTGGAGGCTGGCTATGTTTTTCACACACCAAAAATATTATAGAACTTCCTTCTTTCTGAAAATACTGCATTCTAATTCACAGTCTCTCTCTCTCTCGAATTCGTATGTGTGATTTTTCTACGTTCTTTAAGTTCGTTGGTATCCTGCAGTTTGTATTGCCACTGTTGCAGGAAGGTTTATTCCGTTTTATCCTGGGAGGATTTAATCCATTACCTTGGCAACGTGTGAGGGGCTTAAAATTCCTTAAGGACGCACAAGCAAATTGTGGAATCGGAATATTTCTTATTATTTATTGTTTTTCAGTTTCTTTTATTCTTCTAACAGTTTTCTAATTTTGTGTTTTAACACAATAGCGTTCACAAGCTTAAGGAATCCTTAATACTAACGTTTCTGTGTTAAATTATAAACTAAATTGTTTTCTATATTGCGTTGGAGACTAAAACGTTGGTGCTTTCTACTCCAATAATTGCTCTGTCCGGATTAACGTATATAAAAACTTTTCCAGAATAATAAACGTACGGGTTTGAAGTATA
Source organism: Nicotiana glauca (assembly GCA_026770625.1). Taxonomy (NCBI): domain Eukaryota; kingdom Viridiplantae; phylum Streptophyta; class Magnoliopsida; order Solanales; family Solanaceae; genus Nicotiana; species Nicotiana glauca. The sequence goes on along the minus strand of MU708900.1, from coordinate 45,049 downwards.
TAAAAACTTCACCATTGTTACGTGTTTGGTTTTGTATTCAGTTTGAAGATATCAAACCTTCACTGATTTAACAAAGTTTTGTTTTATTTCCAACTCTACAGAAACATGAAATATTGCGGGAACGGGTGCTACTGTTATGAGTGCTGCTGCCTTGTCAAGCTGTTCTACTCCTGCTCATGCTATGGCACCAGCAAAAAAAACCCGAAAAGTTTTCCGGCATTGACTTCAAACGTTGGCAAATGAAGATGCTCTTCTATCTTATTACGTTGAGTTTGCAACGTTTCATCAAGGAGGATCCTCCTGTCTTGGCAGAAAGTGCTCCGGATGATGAACGACTTGTTGTAACTGAAGCATGGAAACATTCTGATTTCTTGTGCAAAAATTACATTTTGAGTTGTTTGGAAGATGGCTTGTACAATGTTTATAGCGTCATGGAAACTTCAAAAGCATTATGGAATGCGCTTGAGAAGAAGTACAAGACTGAGGATGTCGTGACTTAAGAAGTTTGTGGCAGCTAGATTTTTGGATTTCAAGATGATTGATACTAGGTCGGTCATAACTCAAGTCCAAGAATTACAAGTCATTGTGCATGAACTCCTTGCTGAAGGTATGGTCATAAATGAGGCCTTTCAAGTCGCTGCTGTCATTGAGAAATTACCTCCGTTGTGGAAGGATTTTAAGAACTATCTTAAACACAAGCGAAAGGAAATGACACTAGAAGACTTGGTTGTTCATTTCAGGATAGAAGAAGATAACAAAAATGCTGAAAAGAAGTCACGTGGGAACTCGACAATAATAAGGGCTAACATTGTTGAGGAGGCGCCACAAAACAAGAAGAGAAAGAAGGCTTCTGGACCAAATAATTACCCAAGAAAGAAGAAGTTCGAGGGTAATTGCCACAACTGTGGAAAATCTGGGCATCAATGAGTTATTTTCTTCTTATGCCCCCGCAGGACCCGACGAGACAATTTTCATGGGAAATTTGTCTACAGCCAAAATGGAAGGAGTTGGCAAGATTGCGTTGAAGATGACGTCGGGAAAAATAGTGACTCTAAACCAAGTTCTCCATGTTCCAGAAATTCGCAAGAATCTTGTGTCTACATCACTTCTTGTCAAGAATGGATTCAAATGTATTTTTATTTCTAATATTGTTGTACTAAGTAAGAATGATATGTATATAGGAAAAGGTTACCTGAAT
>MU708900.1:22049-40724 GCA_026770625.1 Nicotiana glauca | reverse complement strand
CGCTTCAATGAGAATTTTGTAAGGCCAATTCTCTACGCACTTATGAGACCAGGCGGTGTTCATGGCTGAAACGAACACAACAATGAGAACCAAAAGACGGTTAAGGGTTGGTTGTGTGACATATGATTGTCAAGGTATACACTAAAGTTCGACGGTTCAAAGATATGAAATCTACCGATTGACCGAGTATATCCGACATATGTTCACTACGGAAAGTTCAAAGGAAAACCTACTTATCCAGATGCAATTAATCCTTACTTGCAAATCACACAGCTTTCATCTATGATCTTTCTTGATACAGCCATTCCCATTCATGTGAGGGATTGTTGGACTTTTAAGACATTGGGCTTTAAAGTATAAAAGTGTGAATTGGAAATGGAGGGAAAAATGAAAACTTGAAGAAGTGAGCTTATGTCTTGCGGCGAAATTTCTAAACAGGCACTTTTCCATAACAGACATCACACCTCTTCCAATAATTGCCTATAAATTCAGAGGCATGGCTGTGTTTTTAACACAACAAAAATATTACAGAACTTCCTTCTTTCTGAAAATACTGCATTCTAATTCGCAGTCTCTCTCTTTCGAATTCGTAAGTGTGATTTTGCTCCGTTCTTTAAGTTCGTTGGTATCCTGCAGTTTGTATTGCCACTATTGCAGGAAGATTTATTCCGTTTTATCCTAGGAGGATTTAATCCATTACCTTGGCAACGTGTGAGGGGGTTAAAATTCCTTAAGGACGTACAAGCAAATTGTGTGCTAGGAATATCTTTTAATTTCTACTGTTTTTCCTAGTTTCTTTTATTCTTCTAACAATTTTCTGATTTTGTATTTTAACATAGTAACGTTCACAGTTATTCATTGTAATTGAATTCATATACATCGAACTTTATTTCATCAAAGAAATTAGCATTGAGGGGGCTCGCCGTTAGAACGTGATCTTCAAAATTTGCTTCAGCTGGTAGTGGAGCAGCTTCTTGATTATCAGGTGGCGACAAAGAGTCATTTATAACATGATTATTTAGATGTGCACGTGGCTATTATCAAACACTACATTTAATCATACGGGAGCTAATCCCAACCTCACCACGTCGAGGCTCGAAAGTCGTGTACACAAGGTAACGAGTAAATGTGAAAATTTACTGGTTTTAGTCATGTAGATCCTGTTCATGCCTTAATTGAACTATCACTACAAGAAAATCTTAAGTTACACGGGGATTTTACGTAGAAATTTTGTCCACAGAAAATTCTTGCAAATTTTCATTCGAAAATCTAATAATTCATACACTCTAAAATATTTACCTGCCAATTCAATTTCCCTAGGTAAATTTGCAAATGAATTTGGCTTTGTTTTAATGCCAAAATATTATCTGGAGATTTATTTGGGAAAATAATCTCCAAATATCATTTTCATAGGTAATTTTGCAGGTAAACAATAAAAATATATAAAAAAAATCATTTCCTTTGTAATTTCTTAGGAACTTCCCTAGGTAATGTTACTTGCAGATTTTGTTAGGATTGATTTCTTGGGAATTTACATAGGGATTATATTACTAGGGAATTACTTGGGAATTTATTGTTACAATTTTAGCTGGGGATTATTTCTTAGAGATTTACTCGTGGATGTTATTACATAGAGAATTACTTAATTGTATATTAGCTGGGGATATTTTCCTAGGGATTTACCTGGAGATATTACCGCGGGATTAACTTGGCGATTTTATTGCTGCAATTTTAGTTGGTTATTGTTCTTGTACATAAAGATTTTATTAACTTTCTATCTTATGTATCTTAGTTTTCTCCCATGTATAGTTAGAATGATGAAACTTAATTACAGTATGTTGCTTAAGTGATGTTTTTTTCCATAAGATTAGAATTGAAACTTAAGTATCATGTGATCTTATATTGTGATGGCCCAAACGGTCATCACTTGTTTTTAAATCGAATTCTATAACTGTGAGGCCTTGAAAACCTCACTTAGGGTTACCTCAATTTGAGTGCATAGTCCGGGCGCGTAATCGGAAAGCTTAAATATGAATTCTGTGAGAAAAATGCTAAATTTTGATATTAAATTGAATAAATTTGACTTCGGTCTAGGACTTCGTTTGAGCTTCCCGAGTGGATCACTATGGACTTCGTTACCGGACTTCCGTTGACTCGAAAGAAGTTCGACGCAGTTTGGGTTATTGTTGATAGGCTGACCAAGTCAGCGCATTTCATTCCCGTGGCAGTCACCTATTCATCCGAGATGTTAGCGGAGATTTATATCCGGGAGATTGTTCGCCTTCATGGTGTGCTGGTATCTATCATTTCGGACCAAGGTATGCAATTTACCTCGCATTTCTGGAAAGCAGTTCAGTGGGAATTAGGCACCCAGGTATAGTTGAGCACAACATTTCATCCTCAGACGCACGGGCAGTCAGAACGGACTATTCAGATATTGGAGGATATGCTCCGATCTTGTGTTATTGACTTTGGAGGTTCGTAGGATCAGTTTTTTCCTTTAGCAGAGTTTGCCTACAACAACAGCTACCAGTCGAGTATCCAGATGGCTCCTTGTGAGGCCTTATACGGTAAGAGATGTCGATCTCCGGTTGGATGGTTTCAACTGGGATAGGCTCGGTTGTTGGGTACATATTTGGTTCAGGAAGCCTTGGATTAGGTAAATATTATTCAGGAAAGGCTTTGTCCAGCTCAGTCCAGGGAAAAGAGTTATGCAGATCATAAGGTTCGAGATGTAGCTTTCATGGTTGGTGAGCGGGTGTTGCTCTGAGTGTCGCCTATGAAGGGCGTGATGAGATTTGGGAAGAAGGGCAAGCTTAGCCCAAGGTTCATTGGTCCGTTTGAGATTCTTGATTGAGTGGGAGAGGTGTCTTATAGACTTGCATTGCCGCGTAGCTTATCAGCCGTACATCCAGTTTTTCATGTATCCATGCTTCGGAAATATCACAGCGATCCAGCCTACGTGCTAAATTTCAGCACTGTCCAGTTGGACAAAGACTTGTCTTACGAGGAGGAGCCAGTGACTATTTTAGACCGACAGGTTCATCAACTGAGATCCAAGAGTTTCCCTTTTGTTCGTGTTTAGTGGAGAGGTCAGCCTCCTGAGGCATCGACCTGGGAGTCTGAGTCTAATATGCGGGGCCATTATCCTCATCTTTTCCCTAACTCTGGTACTTCTTTCTTTTGTCCGTTCGAGGACGAACGTTTGTTTTAGAGGTGGAGAATATGATGGCCCAAATGATCATCACTATTTTTTAAAAATTTAATTCTATAACTCTGAGGCCTTTAACACCTCACTTAGGATTGCCTCGACATGAGTGCGCAGTCCGAGCGCGTAGCCGGAAAGCTTAAATATGAATTATGTGAGAAAAATGCAAAATTTTGATATTAAATTGAATAAATTTGACTTCGGTCAACATTTTGGGTAAACAGACCCGGACTCGCGATTTGACAGTCTCGTAGGGTCCATAGGAAAATATGGGACTTGGGCGTATGCCCGAAATCGAATTTCGAGGTCCCAGGCCCGAGAAATGAATTTTTGAGTAAAATTGTTTTCTGAAAATATTTAAGGAAAATGAAAATGAAAATTGATTAAAAAGTAATGGTATCGGGCCCGTTTTTGGTTCTGGCACCCGATACAGGTCTTATATATGGTTTAAGCACTTTCTGTAAAGTTTGGTTGAAAACGGATGTCATTTGGCATGTTTCGGACTTAAAATGGAAAATTTGAAGTTTTATGAAAATTGAAGGAAATCATGGATTTTAAGGCTTTATTCATTGCTTTTTATGTTATTTTGGCGATTTGATCGCACGGTTAAGTTTGTAGGATGTTTTTGAGTTAGTATGCATGTTTGGTTTGGAGCCCCGAGGGCTCGGGTGAGTTTCAGAAAGGTGTCGATGTGGTTTTGGACATAGGAAATGGAACAGAATAGCTGTTGTCTGTTATCCAGTTACCCCTTCTATGCGATCGCATAGGGCAGGTCGCGATCACATAGAGCAAATTTCAGAGGGTCAGAAATCCTTCTATGCGATCGCATTCCACTCTACGCAATCGCATTGTACAAAGCTCAGTCCACATTTTTTTTCCTTCTATGTGATCGCATAGACCTAGTCACGATCGCAATGCCCAACCTGTTTCTTCTATGCGATCGCAGTACTCCTTTCGCGATCGCAGTGACCATTTTCCCCTTCCTCTGTGCGATCGCATAGAGCATTTTTTCGCCCAGTCACACTTACTCTATGCGATCGCATGAGCCTCTTCGCGATCGCATAGAGCAATTTCGCCCAGTGATTTTTAAGACCCAAAACAGAATGCAAATGGGATTTTTACACCATTTCACGAACTCTCTCCTCTTCAAAGCTCTTGGGCAATTCTTGGAGCATTTCTTTACCAAAGTTTCTTGGGTAAGTGTTTCTTAACTCGTTTTCTTCATTTTCCATCAATATCATTTGAATTCCTAGGCCTAGAACATGTGAAAATAGGTAGAAATTAGAGAATTGGGTAGAGTTAGGGTTTTCAAATATTTCGCGAATTAGACCTCGTTTTGGGGTCGAACTTGAAAGCAAATTATATAGTCGGGCTCGTGGGTGAATGGGTGAATTTATTTTGGTTCGAACCTCATGTTTTGACCAAGCGGGCCCGGGCTCGATTTTATAATTTCGAGCAGAATGTTTAGGAAAATATATTTAGGCATTTGGATTGGATTGTTTAGTATTATTGATGATATTAAATCAATTGTGTATAGATACGATTGGATTGAAGCCAAATTCGAAAGGAAAAGCGGTGCTTAAGGATTAAGTTGGCCATAGAACTCCGAAGTAAATGTTTGGTCTAACCTTAGCTTGAGGGAATAAAAGTTGAGTCTTATTTGCTACTTGTTAATTGTCGAGTACGATGTATAGGCATGGTGACGAGTATCTATATATTGGTGTCTAGTATGACCGTGAGTCTTTATATTACGAATATTTGGATTATGCTATATTCTCCATGTCTAAATGATGATTTCTACATATTGTAAAGAGTATGTGAAGGAAATTGTGATATTTAATATTTGAGGAGCGTTGGCTCAAATTATAAACGAATTACTGAGTAAGAATGAAAGAAAGAGAAAGAATCATTGAATTATTCCCTCGCCAATTATTTATGGAATTGTTGATATATTCCTTGCTGGAAATTTTATTGTATATTATTGAGTCCTTATTGGACCCCTATTAATAATTTTCAGTTTATTTTCCTTTCCCCTTAACTATGATTGTTGTTTGGGTGAGGAAGAGTGGTAAAGCACGAAGGGTGATGCCATGCATTGTTTGATAATGTGAGGGAAGAGTGTAAAGCACGAAGGGTGATGCTGTGCCGTACGATGTGCCATTCCGTAATGATATCTACTGATTAAATTGTGATGAAAGAGGGTAAAAGCACGAAGAGTGTTGCCGTGCACAGTTTTATTTTATATTGTTTGGGTGAGGAAGAGAGTAAAAGCACGAAGGGTGATGCCGTGCAAATATCGATTCTTTTAATACTTGTTGATGTTATGACTTTGTTGACTCCTTTTTATTTAGTATTTCTATTTAATATTGTTACCTTCCCCTAAAATATTCTTTTCCCACATTGACTGGTTGTTTCCTGCAACTTCCTTGTTGTATGTATATATATATGTTTGAATTGCACAGGTTTATTTGATGGTCTGGTCCTAGCCTCATCATTACTTCGACGGGGTTAGGCTAGGAACTTACCAGCACATGGGGTCGGTTGTGCTGATACTACACTCTGTACTCTTTTGCACAGATACAGGTTTCGGACAGCAGCAGCACTAGTGCGGTTGTTAGCATTTCGACCAGCGAGACACTGAGGTAGCCTTGCAGGCGTCCGCAGGCCCGGCGTCTCCTCTATCTTTATTTTTAGTGTGTTATCTCATGTACTCGAGACAAACGGTTTTATATTCCTTTCAAACGGTTGTGTTTAGTATTCTTAGTAGTTCGTGAGTAATGTGACACCAATTCTTGGGTAGAGGATTATGTTGAGTTTCCGCATTTAATTTAGTCTAATTAACTTAAGTCTTCCGCTCATTTAATTTATTCCGCTGTATTTATATTATTATTGTTAAATTGTTTAAAGAAGAATTTTGGTAACAAAAGAGATAGATAAGAATTGGCTTGCCTAGCTCCTATTAGTAGGCGCTATCACGACTCCCGAGGGTGGAAAATCCGGGTCGTGACATATATTCTTTTTTTCTAACATTATTTTTTTTTTTTTGGTGAAACAGAAAGATTTTATTCACAAATAAACAAAGAGCTTTACAATCTTCCCCTCATTCTCCCGTATCCTCCTCTATCTTCCTAGATCTTCTATCTTTCTATATCTTGCTTATACTTCCCTTCCCTGTATTTTCAACATTGCCTATACAATTGATCTATCCATTCTGTTTCCTTTCTACTACATTTTTTTTTAACATAGGAACTATTCTAGCCTTATACTTTTGCTTTATTTGTGCACATATACTTCTTGATATAGGTACCCATTGATTCCATAACGCTTCATTCCTAGCCTACCATATCTTGTTTATTAATGCTGCAATCACTATTGTGGCAAACTCTCTACATTTCTTCCCCTGTATTCCCCGAGCTGTTCTTCTCCATATACCCCTTAGGTCATGTTTTATTGTTCCTTTTTTCAACCACTTCAACAGATTTTTTAGGCATTACTTTGAAAGTTTGCACTCAAAGAATAGATGCTCCATTGTTTCCCTTTGGCTTCCACAAATCATACAATCACTGTCTTGACTTATCTTCAACTTTAGCAGCCTCTCCTTAGTCAGTAGCTTCCTATGCATGGCAAGCCACCTAGTGAAGCTATGTTTTGGCACATTCATCCGACTCCATACCCCACGATACCATGGTTTTTCCTCTTCTTCTCCTTTATAACAATGGTATCCACTTTTCACAGTGTATTTTTCCCCCTGCTTGAGCCATCCATTATTGACAAAACCAACAGTAAATTTATATCTACAGGCACAGACTTTCTTCCAATACCTGCAACTTCAATTGGTGGATTATACTGCCACCAATCATGATCTTTTATATATACATGATTGACCCATTTCACCCAAAGGTTATCTTCTTTGTTTGCTATATTCCAAACATATTTCACCATTGCTGCTTCATTTCATGCTATACAATCCTTTATCCCTAGTCCACTTTGTTGTTTTGGTTTACACACTGTGTTCCATACTACCAGCGCCATTTTGGTTGAGTTTCCTTTTCCACCCCATAGGAAATTCCTGCAAATGCTTATTATGCTTTTTAAGACCTTTTTGGGTAGTATAAAGACTGAGGCCCAATAAGAGTGTATGTGCGTCAATACTGAGTTCACTAACATTACCCCTCCAGCATAAGAAATATTCCTTGAACTCCAAGTTCTAACTTTTGCAGCCATCTTCTCTACTAGCATTTCACAATCTGTAGTTGATAGCTTCCTAGCAGATATTGGTACTCCCAAGTATCTAAATGGAAGATCTCCTCTTTCTCCTCCATGTTTGCATTGTAAATATTTGACTTTGCTGCACTGGTGTGTAAGCCTGATGCTCTTGAGAATGTTTCCAGCCCCCTTAGGATCATTTTCACTGACTATCATTCCCCTTTACAGAAAAATAGCACATCATCTGCAAAACGTAAGTGGTTTAGCTTGAGCCCTCTACATTTGGTGTGAAATTGGAATCCCTTTTGTTCAGATATCTATTTCATTATTCTTGAGAGATATTCCATGCAGATGACAAATAGTATGGGTTATACTGGGTCCCCTTTCCTTAGTCCTCGTTTGCCCATAATGTTCCCATATACTCCACCATTTACTGCTATTGTATACTGGGTAGATGCGATGCAGGACATTACCCATTTTATGAACCTTTGAGGAAAGTTTAGAGAGTGCAGCATTTCTTCTACAAACCCCCACTCCATAGTATCATATGCCTTCTTTAGGTCTACTTTGATCAGACAACTTTTAGTTGTATTCTTCCTCTTGTACAGCCTCACCAAATCCTGGCAAATCAGAATATTGTGCACTATATTCCTGCATTCCACAAAGGCACTTTTATTAGGAGATATTAGCTCAAGTAATATTTTTTTGAGCCTATTACAAAGCATTTTCAAAATCACTTTATAAATTGTGTTACAGCAGGCAATAGGTCTATAATCACCAACTGCCTCAGCATGAGAGCCCTTGGGGATGAGGGTTATCACAGTGTTATTGACAATTTTAAGCATCTTGCCTTCTCTAAAGAACTCTAGTACTCCCTTCTTTACATATGTACCCACAACATCCCAGCAATCTTTATAGGGTTGGCTGCCAAATCTATCTGGACCTGGTGATTTATCCCCAGCAATTGCCCATAGAGCCTCATTCACTTCTTTGTCCATGAAATCTCCTTCCAATTCTTTCCTTTGCTCCTCTTGCATTATTGGTCCTTGTCTTATTATCTGGCTATTTACATGATCCCTTTCCTCCATTCTTTTTCCCAGCATTTCTGTGTAGAATTCTATGAATACCTCTGAAATCTTTGTTGGATCATCAATGTCATTCCCTTTCATGTCCTTGATGTGGAAGATTCTGTTGTAGTTCCTCCTAGATTTCAGAATGCCATGGAAGTACTTAGTATTCTGGTCACCCTGACTGAGCCATTGTGCCTTAGCCTTTTGTTCTAAGAACATGTGTCTTGCCTTAGCCCACGTACTACATTCCTCATTTAACCTTACTTCCTCATTGATCAAAGCTTCATTCCCGGGGTCTTGTTGTACCTTACTTTGACATACCTGCAGACTGTTAAGTGCCTTCTCTGCTCTTCTTTCAATGTTACTGAATCTCTCATTGTTAATCTTCTTCAAAGTGCCCTTGATTCTGTGTAGTTTCCCCACCAGTTGGTACATCTGTATGCCCCTTCTATTTGTTTTCCAGTTTTCTTTTATCCTTTCTTTAAAATCCCATGCCATGCTCCACATATTGAAGTATTTAAAGCTCCTTTTTACCTGTTGTCCCCCTCTCTCCCAGTTTATTATGCCTGGGGAGTGATCAAAGAGCCCTGGTTGTATGTAATGGACTTCTGATGCTGGAAGCTTTGTCATCCATTCATAATTGGTGAGGACTCTGTCTATTCTGCTCATTACTCTATCTCCACCTGGTTGTTTGTCTCTCCAGGTGTAAAAAGCTCCTGAAGACCTCATATCCTGAATAGAGCATTCCTCCATGTATTTTTTAAAGTCTCTGATTTCTGCTATAGTCACCCTGCTTCCCATTCTCTCTTCATTACTCAGAATACAGTTGAAGTCCCCCATTATTGCCCAAGGACCTCTGTTCTGTTGGTGTATGTTTTTGATATCCTCCCACAATTGCCTTCTTATATTTTGGTTGTTAAACCCATACACTATTGTAACATTGAACTTGTTCCCTGTCCCTCTATGAATGACCATGCTGTGAAAAAGTTGCTCAGTTACATTTGTAATATTGACATCATATACTCCTTATTTCCATACAATCTAGATCCTTCCTTCCAGATGTTTTACTAAGTTTGTAGTAAAGGTCCACCCCCTACATAGATTAAGAGCAGCTTGTTGTGCTTTAGATCTCTTAATCTTAGTTTCCAAAAGACCAAATAGACCAATTTTTTGATTGTTGATAAACAGATTCATTTCAGTCTGTTTATGTGGCCTATTCAGTCCCCTGGTGTTCCAGAATCCTATTATATCCATTAGATGAGGGGTTGCCCCCGCTTTCCCTCTTACTACATTCTTTCAATTTCTGTATGTAGTTTCCACTTTATTTTCAGTGGGCACTACCTCAGTCCCCTTATTACTTTTACTTATCGGCCTACTCTCTTGTTGTGTTTGTTCCTGTGCCCCTTTGTTCTGCACATTGCCAGCCTTCTTTTCCACTTAAGTCTGCTTTAGTTCTATATTATTCTTAGTTAATTTTCTAAAGTTTTATTTATAATCCTGAAATAACACATTAATTTTTTATATATAAAATCCATTAACCAACAAGAATTAAACATATTGTACATTAATTAAGTAATTGGTAAGAATTGTTTCACTAATTACAACAGCCTATTCAAAATTACGTTATTTCAATAATGCTAGAAATTAATCAAGAGATGATGTTAAAAGAGAAAGAACTTTGGGAATGAAATGAATGAATGCTAGAAAAAATCCAGGACATCTGCAATCACATCTGCTTTGATCACCTCCCAAAGTTGCCAAAAGCCATAAACAGCACAGCTTATCTCTAATACCTAAAGTTCCTAATCCTACTCAGGTAAAGGACTTTAGGCCAATAGCATGATGCACTACTATCTACAAAATAATCACCAAAATCATAACAGGGAGGCTTAAAGCAGTCATGAGTTATTTAGTAGGTGATTCTCAATTAGCCTTCATTGAGGAAAGGAATATTGCTGATAACATTATGTTCACTCATGAGCTTTTCAAAGGCTATACTAGGAAAGGAATATCTGCAAGATGTGTCCTCAAGATAGATCTGAGGAAAGCTTATAATACTTTGGATTGGTATTATTTGAAAAGGATGGTGATAGTACTGGGATTTCCACAAAAGTTTGTGTGCTGGATTATGGAATGTATCTCAATTGTATCCTACTCGTTAACTTTAAATGGTGGTCTTACAAAGTCATTTGAAGGCAAAAGAGGGATAAGGCAGGGTGATCCTATGTAACCCTACCTATTTGTGATAGTTATGGAGTACCTGGAAAGAGAATTCAATAGACTGTCAGGAAACAAAGAATTCCATTTTCATCCAAGATGCAAAAAGCTAGGAGTAATGCATGTGTGCTTTGCTGATGACTTGTTGATGTTTTGCAGAGCTGATCTAAAGTCAGTGAAATTAATGCAGCATGCTTTCATGAAGTTCTCAAATGCATCAGGTTTACAAGCAAATCCAGAGAAAAGCTCAGTTTATATTGCAGGCACAAATGAAAGGATCAAGAGTCTTATACTGTAGGAATTGGGTTACACTGAAGGTACTTTGCCCTTCAAATATTTAGGAGTTCCCTTAGCTCCTAAAAAGTTATCTGTTCATCAGTGCTGGTCATTAGTTGAAAAGATCACTGCAAGAATAAGTTGCTAGACTTCAAAACTCTTATCATATGCTGGTAGACTGCAACTCATCAAGGCAGTCATTTTTGGGATGCAGTCATACTGGGCCCAGGTATTCTTACTACCAAAGAAAGTTAGCAAGATGATAGAGGCTATTTGCAGATCATATTTATAGACTGGGCAGGCTGACATCTCCAGGAGAGCTTTAGTAGCATGGGATAGAGTATGCTTACCACAAACAAAGGGAGGAATGAATCTGATCAACCTATGCCACTGGAACAAGGCTGCAATAATGAAGCATTTATGGGCTCTCACAATCTCTCTTAGTTCTTGCTTGTTTGCTTTCTTTCTCTTCTTTAATAAGCCTCCTGCATTTTTTTTTTGATAAACTGACGTTTTCATTTATCAAAATTGTTCTTTACATAACAGGATCTGCTGACCAGTCCTATACTACTTTGGCCTATTCTTCACTATTACATATAGATATCACCTATATTCTATACTAATTATAATATTTCTTCTATACATATGCGCTAGTAAGAGTCTATAATAACAAAATTACATTTCAACCATTACGAATATCTATCTACGTCTTCCATATAGTTCCTCTAACTGCTGTGTACATGGCTCTTAATGTGGATATAGGATGTGATTTCTCTGCAAATCTGTTCTGCTGAAGTGCGTCCAATGTTGAACCTGATTGCATTCCTATCTCTCCATATATTATACAGCAGCATGCCAAATACAACTGAGATGATGTTGCATATTCCTTTTTTATTCCTTGCCTGGTAGGTCAGCCATTTTAACTCCTCCTCCCAAGGTTGGATTTGTCTTTGAACTCCCATCCAATTGAGTAGTCTTTTCCAGATAGCATTTGTGTATGAACATTCAAAGAAGAGATGCTCCAATAATTCTTCTGCTTGGCCACAGAAAACACACATTGTGTTAACTGAGATACCTATTCTCTGCAATCTATCCACAGTTGGTATTCTCCTATGGATGGTCAACCACATATTAAACTTGTGTCTTGGATGAATATGAGGGTGCAAGATCAAGTTTTTCCAATAAACCTTATGTTCTTGGGGTGTTTGTAGAGTATAGAGCTTCTTGATACTGAATTTACCATTTGTGCTTTGCAAGGATTCCAGCCTTTCTTGAACATTACCTTGCAGAGCTGGTATGCTCAGTATGAACTGTCTTTGCTCAATAATTTTCCTTACAGCCCAAGCTGCATTCTTAGGTATAGGAACAATGTCAATACTCCAATTCTTTATGTAATAAGTATGGACACATCTAATCCACATCTTTAAATTAAAATACACTCATAATTTTATTCACGTGTTGCTACTCGAAATTTTTTTATTTGATTTATGGAATCCTTATTTAATTCACTCTTTCTTAAAAAGAATAAAGAAAGAAACAGATAATAAAGTGGATAAATTAGTAAATAAATATTTCATGTAAAGAGAAGTAAAAGTTGGAATATCCTCGTCACACATCAAGTAAAACGTATGAGCTTTTCCACGTTATTAGTTCAGCTTGATTCTAGTGAGTCCAATAATTGTTGTTGTTTTTGTTATTTTTTTGTTGCTAATAAGGCTTTTATTAAAACATAACTAGTGCATTATAGAAGTTGGAAGGAACTGTACGGTATGTTACAGTTCCAGTTACATCGGAAGCTAAAAACGATAAGGTAAAAATAGAGAAAGTTTTAAAAAATAGAACATCATTAGGTTGTAGATCCGTGCTTGTCTTCCCATATTTGGCTAATACATCTGCTACACCATTACCTTCCCTGAATGTGTGGTGGATCGTGGTCACCTGGAGTTCATTGAGCATCGACCTGCATACAAAGATGATATGTGAGTGTTTTAGTGGTGAATTTGATATGATGTGTAGCAGTACTTGAGCATCCGTTTTCACTTGTAATGGTCTAAAATGGTGAGCATTCACTAGTAGTAGACCGTGATATAAAGCTAGAAGTTAAACTTGTAAAATATCAGTATGTATCAAATGTTTGGTAAATGCATATACCAAGGTGCCTGATGCATCGCAAAAAACTCCAGCTGCCCCACCCTTGTGGGAATGATTATCAAAGGCTCCATCAATATTTAACTTATAGCAACCTTGGGGTAGGGGATGACATTTGATTGGAAGGCGAGTAGTTAGCGTGTGTTGCTGATTGGATGTGTTAGCTAGGTAATACATTGGGATGTCTGATTATATATGGAATGGAAATTAACGGGATCGTGGGTGTGGTTGAAGATAATATGATTACGGTTAATCCAGATATGCCAGAAGATAATTGGAACTATGATATGTAATGGAACAGTATTGGAAGGAGAGGTGCGTGGAAGATATAACGCTTTGATCCAATTTTGAGTGAAGTGTGGTGGGAGGGGGATATTGAAATGTTTCCATATATGTGAGGCAGTAGTATAATGGAAAAATATATTGTCAATATCTTCATGTGCTTGTCTGCACAATGGACAGGTGGGATCACTAGAAATATTTCCATTAGAGAGAAGTGTGGTGCATAGGTAGCCAGTAGTCAGATAATAGTTGTATTTGATTACCATTGGTTATATTCCAACCTAGTCCCTGTTTGATAAAAGGGTATGCTTTTGCATGCTTTTTCAAATGTCGGAAGCATAGTTGGTGTTTGGGTGGTGGAATTTAGGATGTGATTGTTATACACGAGATTGGTATTTAAGGTGGAGAATAGTTGTTGAAGGAGTATTAGTATTGTTGTAGTAGCCAAAGGAGGGCCGTAATTAAAGAAATATTTTTTTGATAGAGTTTATGAATTTCTAAGCCTCCATAAACTTTGGGTGTAGTAATTTTTCCCAGTTAATAAGATGTATCTTCCGTTTGAGAAAGAGCCCCAGAGAATTCGTTTTTGAATACAGTCTATATGTTTTTGGGTCTTAGTTGAAAGGAGATTAACTTGCACGGAACACGTGGGAATAGTATTTAATACTAACTTGATGATGGTCGTTCTGTCAGCAAATATTAATAAATTATATTTACAACCAGCCAGTTTTTGAGTTAGCTGGTCGGTGAGGTATTGATAATTCAATGGAAGACAGTGTGGTATTAGTTATAGGCATGCCTAGGTACCTGCCAAAATTAGTTGTGGGTGCGATGTTAAGGAGTGATGAGAATTTATTTTGAGTGTCATTAGGTACATTAGTAGAATTTAAAGAATTTTTTATTTAGAAAAGTTAATGCGTTGGCTTGATTGCCTATGTAGTTGGTTGAAGATGTTGATAATTGTGTGCACATTCTTCTCGGTAGCTATGAAAAACAAAACTAGGTCATCAACGAAATGTAAGTGAGAAAGTGGGGTTGATTTACGAAATATTTTAACTGGCATCCATTGTAGGAGGTCTACAACATGGTCAATCAGGCGTATAAAAATATAAGGGCTTAACAAGTCGTCCTGTCTAATGCCCCGTGTGGGTTGAAAGAATTGTGTAGGTTTGCCATTGACTAGTATAGAAATAGAGGAGTTTGAGACGCATGACATTATTAGTTTGATCAAATGTGGAGGAAAATTTCATTGGTGTAGTGAATAATGGATAAAAGATCATTCTAAACGGTCGAAGGCTTTCTCGAAGTCAATTTTTAATAGCAAGTCACCAATTTTACCTTTCTGTCTTCTAAAAGAGTGTACTGCTTCTTGAACTATGATGTCATTATTAATGGAGCGTCTACCTGGTATAAAACTACTCTGCATGGGGCTAATAATTGTGGATAAATATGGTCTAATACGGTTAGTAATAATCTTCTTAATGGTTTTATAGATTGTATTATAGAGTCCTATTGGACGGTATTGAGCAATGCTTTCGGGGTTTTTGGGAATCAATGTAAGAAAGGTTTTATTGAGTTCATCTGGGATGATAGCTGAAGAGAAGGCAGTTGTACAAATGGTAACTATAGCTAGTTTTGTACCTTCCCAGAATTTTTGGAAGAAAAAGGGGTGTAGGCCATATGGCCCAAGTGCCTTAAAAGGTTGAAAGGATGAGAATGCTCGATAAATTTCATTATAGGTTAGTGATTGTGTTAGCATTTTGATGTGTAGCATTGGAGAGCACATGATAGGAATAATTACAATATAATTTGGGAGTAGATGTGAATTGTATTGTGTATAAAAGTTGAAAGTGGTTAGTAATTGTATTATAGATGGTATTAAGATCAAAGTTCCAATTACCTACATTGTCAACAAGCCCAAGTATACGATTGTGTCTGCGTCGATAAATACTTGTAAGGTGAAAAAATTTGGTATTGGTGTCTCCTTCGTTTAGTCATTGAATCCTAGATTTTAATTTCCAAAAATCTTCGTCAGCTTGTACGAGTACATTTAAGTCTGTTAGGAGTCGATTTTCTAGATTCTAGTGGAAAGAAGTTTTGTGGTATAGATTTATTTGTTGAATGCCAGCTATTCTGGAGAGTAAAATTCTTTTTTTGTAAAAAGTATTACCAAAGGTTCCAATCTTAAAGATGAGTAGTAAAGTTATGGAGAGAATCAAAGTACGACGAGCTACAGTGCAATGAGAGGAGGCAATATGACGAAAATCTGGGTGACTTGGCAACATTTTCTCAAACTTAAAGTTAGAGGTGGCTTGGAGAACGGCTATTGTAAATTAAGTAACAGTGGACAATGGTTTGAGTGTGTGCGTGGAAGGTGTAAAATAATAGCATCTTCGATTAATTTTATCCAAGGTTCGGTAGCAAAATTTATCTAATCTCTCCATTATTAGTCTATTAGGTGGTGTATTATTTATGTGAGCATTAGTTCTTATTCTAAGTTTGTTAGTCCACGTAAAACGTGACCATTTAATCCAAGATCAAGCATGTTAATAGAGTTAAAATAATTATTAAATGTAGCAGTTGTATTTTGTTTAATAGGGTTACCACCAAATTTATCTACGGTGAACATAATTCATTGAGATCCCCACATAAGAGCCAATCCAAAGAGTGACATTTATAAATATTAGCATAGTGATTACTAGCATAAACAACTGATAAATACCATTTGGGAGAATGTGGACTAGCATGAATTTCTTGGCTTGTGATAGAAACAGGATCCTCAGTCAACTCATTTGCACACCAAAGAAGAACTATCCCTCCAAAATGTCCATGTGCAGCTACTTGGATAAGATCAGTGAAGTCAAATTCCTGAAGCAAAGAAGTGTGATCTTGCGTCTTTTTCTCGGTGAGACACGAAATGGATGGATTGATCGAGTTTAGTAGGAAGCGAAGGTTCCTACGAAATTCAAGTCCATTGGTTCCCCTACAATTCCATATCATTATCTTTATGAGATGATCGTTGTGATGAATTCCCTCCTGGGGTAATGATAACTCCAGATGCATAAGAAGGTGCAGAGATTGGTATAGAGCCTGTGGCAGTACACTGTCGTTGAGAGTTGGTACCGTTAGGACAACATATTTGTCCTCCAAGGAGTAAGGGTCGAGGCGGGCATTCAATGTTGTCTTCTCCAAGTGTGGTGGAATGAAAATTGAACTTTCGTTCGATATTTTCGGGCATGGAGATCGTGAGAGATTCATTCAGTGTCAAGCACTCCATGAATGTCTCTGGAATATCTGCCTCGTCTTCTGCTGGTTGTTGTTGTTGATACTCTTTCATCTGCGGCGTTGGTGGTGGTGTTGGTGGATACATTCCCATCTGGGTTGGTCGATACATTTCCATCTGCTCCTGAGCTTGATGTAGTGGAGGTGGATTTTCCTCCAAGTACTGATGTTAAGGCGCAAACCATGGCAAGTAATTGTGGGGTGGGGGGTGTATGCCAAATCTGATAATGCTGATGGAGAGGGGTATTCCATTGGTGAATGTTGAGTAGCTATGTTTGAAGCTCCAGAGCGGTAATCTCCTGTTGGTGTAGTATTTGCATGTCAGCTTTGGGATGCATGGGCGTGTAGATGCCCTGTTGAATGATGTTGGTGAGTGCCTCCGTGTTGTCTAGTAGAATCACTGCTTGTTGCTCTGGCAGTGGTGGAGGTTGTGCATGAAGGTAGTTGTAGGGTTGTGGAAGGGTGTGTAGTGGTTGATGCATTGATGGTGGTGTTGATGGAGGAATTTGTTAGAGAAGAAGTGTAGGGGGAAAGGTGTAGTGTTTGATTTGGACGTTGTTATGGTAGTGGCGTTGCTGCCAGTGGGAATGGCGGCGATAGTGTGGGTGGTGGTGGGGATTCATCGTTAGTTGTTATTGCAGAAGGGTGGAATGGATGTAGTGTATCTACCTTTGAGATAGTGTTGTTGACTGTTGGTTTAGTATTTGAAGGGGTTTCATTTGTGTTAGAGGAAGAAGCTGGTATGAATGAATTATGAAATGGGTTAGATTTTGTTAGTGTAAGTTGTGGTGGTATCAGTGGCATGATTGCTGAAGTGACCGTCGATTCCTGTTTGTTCCAAATTCCGACAGTAGAAATCTCAGGGATATTAGTAAGATGATGGTATGCATGTTGTAGGGATAGGTTTTGTGAGTTAGCATTTGAAATGGGATGTGGCATGGATGGAGGTGGTGTACGTTGTACGCTACTGTGTTAAAACACAAAATTAGAAAACTGTTAGAAGAATAAAAGAAACTGGAAAACAGTAAAGAATAAGAAATATTGCGAGTCCACAATTTGCTTGTGCGTCATTAAGAAATTTTAACTCCCTCACAAGTTGCCAAGGTAATGGATTAAATCCTCCAAGGATGAAACGGAATAAACCTTTCTGCAACAATGGCAATACAAATTGCAGGATACAAACAAACTCAAAGAACGAAGCGAAATCACACTTACGAATTTGAGAGAGAGAGACTGCAAATTAGAATGCGGTATTTTTAGAAAGAAGGAAGTTCTGTAATATTTTTGGTGTTTTAAAAACGAAGTCATGCCTCTGAATTTATAGTCATTTATTGGAAGATGTGTGATGTTTGTTCCGGAAGGTCTCTGTTCAGAAGTTTACGCATCCTGCCGCGGTCCTACCGCGGTTACGCCAGGACCGCAGCCAGACTAGCCTTCTGAATCTGCAGCAGTGTTCTGGCGTGGTCCTATCGCGGTTACGCTAGGACTGCGGCCAGACTATCTTTCTGAATCTTCAGCAGATCTGACATTTAATTAATTATTAAATAATTAATTAAATAAATTTTGTCCAAAATAATCTTATCGATTGATCATTTGCCAAATCCAAATCCAAAGCCGAACGAGCGACGACGACAGCGCGAGGGTTCATTCTCTTCAACTCCTTTTAAGAGCTTTAAGAAGTGATTGTATATATAAGCACACAAATGTAGTTGTCCCTCACCAATGAGGGACAAAGTGCAAGTCAAAAGCTCACTTCATTCAAATTTTTATTTCCCACCATTTCCAATTCACACTCTTAGACTTTAAAGCCCAATGCTTAAAGTCTTTGAAGCCCAATGCCTTTAAAGTCCAACAATCCCCCACATGAATGGGAATGGCTGTAACAAGAATGACCATAGATGAAAGCTGTGTGATTTGCAAGTAAGGATTAATTGCATCTGGATAAGTAGGTTTTCCTTTGAACTTTCCGTAGTGAACATATGTCGG
>MU708900.1:0-12328 GCA_026770625.1 Nicotiana glauca | reverse complement strand
GGAGCAGTCATAGGGACAGGATGGCTATAAATTTTAGGGTTGTCTATGGGACTTGTGTATTAAAATCTGTTGGTTAGGGTTATGGTATATATTGTGAGTGGTATTGATAGTGTGAGTCTTTGTTATTGAAAACTAGTTTTGGGTGTTGAGTGTTGTTTTGGTAGTTGAGGAAAGTGGATTTACGTGAAGTTTTAGTATATAATTAGGTTTTAAAACTAAAAATTATATCTAAGTAAGATGCTCACGAGTTTTGCAATTTCTAGATGTTACAGGTCGAAGGACATGTAAGACAGCAAAAGATTGTCAAATGGAACGTTGGAATGTGTTTCCAAGTTGTTATTGTGTTGATGGAGTTTGTGTATGCCGTAGATTAAAGACATACTCCATTGATGGTGAAGGAAATAGTGGTTTAGGTGGAAAGTATTAACCTTGCAATAGTCTTCGCAGTGAATCCTATTAATTATGTGGAGTTTGTTTATTAATGTCTCATATGTAAGATGAAGACTATGATTAAAGAAGTATTGCAATCAGTGGGGAAGAAGGAATTTCCCAACGGTATTTAAATTTGAAAGAAGTGAAAATTTCCGATAAATAGTGTTCAATATGTATTATATACCTCTAAAACGTAATGTTTTATGTATATAAACTGTCTAATTTTTCGAGAAGAGTGGTCAACTGACCACCCTTAATACCATGTGGCTTCGCCACTAATCGCAATATAAGATAATATGTACTTGCCAAATAAATGGCAATAATAATTAGTTTATTGCAATATGAATCAAGACATAATCATATAAGACAATTAATTACTAATTCTATAATCATTATTGATAAAGAAAAAGAATATACATGATCCTATTTTTTAGCATTCTTTCTTTATGACTATTTGTTTGTTAAATGATCTGGAATACTTATTGTCAAGACCCTAAATCCAGATCCGATCGCGATGGCGTCTCTCGTGAAACAAGGCCCGCCGACCCAACTCCCAATTCATTTTAAACAATTATAATAGCATAATTTAAGTCATTAACATGCTAATAATCCCAAAGTAGAAGTGAAATAGTACAATTTGCGAAAAAACCAACACAGCCCGCCATCCAGGTGTCACCAGTCATGAGCATCTAATATAAGCCTAGGAATGTGGAAAAGGAACTACACAGTTTACTAAACATTCCAGTACAAGGGGAGAGAAATAATGATAAGAGGGAAAAACACTGGGCTGCGTATGCCAAGTAGCTACCTAGTGGACTCCAAAAATCTGCTGGAAGCTATCAACCCTCGCTAGCAGGACTTGAAGCGCCTGAATCTACACGCAGGGTGCATGGAGTAAAGTGAGTACTTCAACTCAGTGAGTAATAACAATAAATGAAGACTGAGCAATAATAAAAACAAGTAAAAAAAACACAACAACATGCTATAAAGAGGCAGAGTAAAACCAATATAATGCAACAAAATAGTGAAATCTCATAAAATACCTTAGTTCAGAATAAACTGCTTTAAAACACCTTTTTAACAATAAAATAAATAAAAGAAAGGCAGCTAAAAAAGATAAACACATAAAATCTGCCCCTCAGGCACAATGTCAACAAAATCAGCCTCTCGGGCAATAACATGGAACAACACCAGCCCCTCAGGCTATATCTCATATCACAATGGGTATCCGCGCTCACTAGGGGTGTACAGACTCCGAGAGGGGCCCCTTACGGCCCAAGTGCAATATCAAGCCATCTCGTGGCATAATCAAATAGGCTCTCGACCTCATATCAAGCCACCTCGTGGCGTACAACTCAGGCCCTCGGCCTCATAATCGTAATCAGTACAATACTATTGCGACGTGCAGCCCGATCCCATAATAGTCCTCACAACACAGGTCATTGGCCCTACTCAGTCAGAAATCTATAAAAGCCACTCGAGCTCAGTAAAATATGATGCTCATCCCAAAATATCGTTTAAAGCGTTAAAACAGAGTAAACATGGCTGACTTATGAAAACAATATAATATAGCATGAGCGATTACATATATAAATTCAAAACAGTGACGAAATAGCAGTAAAAATCCCATAAGGGTCCAAACAGTTGGCACGAGGCCCAAATATGGCATTCAGCCCAAAACATGATGATAGCAGATAATTTTCAATCAAATACGTGGTAAAACAATCATTTGGGATGGACTAAGTTACAATCCCTAACGGTGCACGATCCCACGCTCGTCATCCAGCATGTGCGTCACCTCAACATAACACAACGATGTTTAATCTGGGGTTTCGTACACTCAAGACAATATTTATAATTATTACTCACCTCAACCCGGTCCAAACTCTAGCTTGCGATGCCTTTTCCCCTTGAATCGGCCTCCGGATGCTCCAAATCTAGCCAAAATCAGTATATAACTATCAAAATTTTCTAAGGGAACAAACCCAACATAAAAGTAATCAAAATACCACGTAAATCCCGAAATTAATCAAACCTGACCCCCGGGCCCACATCTCGAAATTCGATAAATTTTACATTATTGGACTCCTTATCTCCCCACGAGTTCATACATATCAAAAGTACTGAAATCCGATCACAAATAACCCCTCAAACCCTTTCTCAAAGGTAAACAATTCCCAAGCCCTAGTTCCCAATTTTAACCCTTATTTCCATTAATCTTAGGCCAAATCTGTGAAATAATGCCATAGGATTTATTATTAGGTTCACAGATCTTACCTCCAAACGTTATCCCTTGAATCCCACTTCAAAATAGCTCTCCCCAAGCTCAAACCCGAATAAAAATGGTGAAGAACAACTCAAAAATCCCAAAGGAAGCCTTTTATACCTTCTAGCCCAGGGATTCCGCACATGCGACCCAGAACTCGCTTCTGCGCAACCCTTATGCGGTCCCAAGGGCCACATCTGCGATCACCACTTAAGCCTTCAATTTTCGCATCTGCAATGCACAACCCGCACCTGCCCTATCGCATGTGCGGTTCCTACCTTTCCGTGCTTCTCCCACTTCTGCGACTGATCTTCCGCATCTGCGGGGGTCGCACCTGCGATCTTTCAACTACATATGCGGTTATGACAGCAGTCTTAAAACTTCAGCTGACATTTCCAATTTTGTATATTTTCGTCAACCATTTGAAATCACCCCGAGGCCCCCGGGACCTTAACCAAAAGCACAAACAAGTCATATACTACCATTGAAACTTATACCAATCTTCAGAATACCTCAAACAACCTCAAATCAACCAAAAACACATCAGATTCAAGCCTAAGGTTTCTCAAAATCTTCCGAATTACACTTTTGATCAAAAAGTATATCAAACCACGTTCGAATGCCTTGAAATTTTGTACACACATCCGAAATGAGACAAAGGACCTGTTGCAACTCCCGGAATTTCATTCCGACATCTATATCAAAATCTCACCTATTTAGAGTAAAACGCCAAAATTCTGACTTCTCTAATTCAAGCCTAAATCTACCCCGGACCTCCAAAACGCATTCCGATCACGCACCTAAGTCCCAAATCATCTCCCGAAGCTATCCGAATCATCGAAATTCACATCTGATCCCAATAACACATAAGACAACATCCTGTTAACTTTTCGAACTTAAGTTTACTCATAATAGACTAAGTGTCTCAAACCTCAAAACCTCTCCAAACAAGAGCCAACAAACCCAATAACAAAAAATATAGCTGAATAAGGCAATAACAAGCAGAAATGGGGAACGGAGAGGTGACTCATGAAACAACCGGCCGGGTCGTTACATCCTCCCCCTCTTAAACAAGCGTTCGTCCTCGAATGGGTCAAGACATATACTTGAAGCCTCCAACAGGTGAGGATACCTGCCCCCTGTCTCTCGCTCGGTCTCCCAGGTAGCCTCCTCCAGGGGCCGACCTCTCCACTGCACTTTCACTGAAGCTATATCCTTTGACCTTAACTTTTGAACCCGATGCTCCAAAATATTCACTGGTTCTACAGCATAAGTCAAATCACCATCTAACGGAACCGTGCTAAAATCCAGAACGTGTGACGAATCCCCAATATACGTCCATAGCATAGAAACATGAAATACCAGATGCACACTCGATAAGCTGGGTGGCAAAGAAAGCTCATAAGCCACCTCCCCAATCCTCCGGAGTACCTCGAAAGGCCCAATGAACCGAGGACTCAATTTACCTTTCCTCCAAACCTCATAACACCCTTTATGGGTGATACCTTCAACAGAACCTTCTCACCGACCATGTAGGACACATCCCGAACCTTTCTGTCAGCATAGCTCTTTTGTCTCGACTCCGCTGTACGAAGCCTCTCCTGAATCACCTTCACCTTGTCTAAAACATCCTGTATCAAATCTGCACCCAATAGACTGGCCTCGCCCGGCTCAAACCAACCAGCTGGAGATCTACACCGCCTCCCATACAAAGCCTCATATGGAGCCATCTGAATACTCGACTGGTAACTTTTGTTATAAGCAAACTTTGCGAGTGGTAGAAATTGATCCCATGACCCTCTGAAATCAATGACACAAGTGTGCAACATGCCCTCCAATATATAAATAGTGTGCTCAGACTGCCCGTCCGTCGGAGGGTTGTGCTCAACTAAACCTGAGTACCCAACTCTCGTTGTACAGACCTCCAAAATTGTGAAGTAAACTGAGTGCCCCTATCTCAAATGATGGAAACTGGGACACCATGCAAACGAACAATCTCCCGGATATGGATATCTGCCAACCGCTCTGAAGAATAAGTAGTACACACAGGAATGAAGTGCACAGACTTGGTCAGTCGATCCACAATCACCCAAATAGCATCAAACTTCTTCAAAGTCCATGGGAGCCCAACTACAAAGTCCATGGTGATCCACTCCCACTTCCACTCTGGAATATCCATCCGCTGAAGCAAGCCACCTGGTCTCTGATGCTCATATTTCACCTACTGACAATTGAGACACCGAACTACAAATCCACAATGTCTTTCTTCATTATCCTCCATCAATAATAATGTCTCAGATCCTGATACATCTTCCCGGCACCTAGATGAATGGAATACCGTAAATTATGGGCCTCTTCCAGAATCAACTCCCGAAGCCCATCTACATTGGGCACACCTATCCGGCCATGCATCCTCAACACCCCATCATCAGCAATAGTCACATCTCTGGCATCATCGTGCAGAACTCAGTCCTTAAGGACAAGCAAATGAGGATCATCATATTGGAGCTCTCTGATGCGATCATATAAGGAAGACTAAGTGATCAAACAAGCCAGTACGTGACTGGGCTCCGTAATATCCTACCTCACGAACCAATTTGCCAAGGCCTGAACATCAACTACAATAGGTCTCTCCCCAACTGGAATATATGCCAAAATCCCCATACTCACCGCCTTTCGGTACAAAGCATCGGCCACCATATCGGCCTTCCCCAGATGGTATAAAATAGTAATACCATAATCCTTTAGCAACTCCAACCACCCCTGCTACCTCAAATTAAGATCCTTCTGCTTGAACAAGTGCTGGAGGATATGATGATCAGTAAGCGGCTCAGAAAACACACCATACAAATAATGCCTCAAAAATCTTCAACGCGTGAACAATGGCAGCAAACTCCAAATCGTGAACATGGTAGTTCTTCTCATGGGGCTTCAACTGACGAGAAGCATAAGAAATGCCTCTACCCTCCTGTATCAGAACACACCCAATACCAACTCTCGAAGCATCACAATACACAGTATAAGAACCTGAAGTTGATGGCAATACTAACACTGAAGTTGTGGTCACGGCAGTCTTGAGCTTCTGGAAGCTCTCCCCACACTTATCAGACCACTGAAATGGAGCACCTTTCTGAGTCAACTTAGTCAAGGGCGATGCGATAGATGAAAATCCCTAAACAAACCGGTGGTAATAACCCGCCAACCCAAGAAAACTGTGAATCTCTGTGGCTGATGATGGTCTGGGCCAACTCTAAACTGCCTCTATCTTCTTTGGATTAACCCGAATACCCTCGTTGGACACCACGTGCCCTAAGAAAGCCACTGAACTGAGCCAAAAATCACATTTGGAGAACTTTGCATATAACTTCTCCTCTCTCAATCTCTGCACACTACTCTCAAATGCTTTGCGTGCTCCTCCTAACTATGCGAGTATACCAGAATATCATCAATGAAAACAATAACGAACGAGTCGATATATGGCCGGAACACGCTGTTCATCAAATACATGAATGCTACTGCGGCATTGGTCAGCCCAAAAGATGTCACAAGGAAATCATAGTGACCATATCGGGTCCTACAAGCTATCTTCGAAAGTCCCTGATTTTTAGCTGGTGATATCTGAGCGAAGATCAATCTTCGAGAATGCTCTCGCTCCCTGAAGCTAGTCGAACAAATCATCAATACTAGGCAAATGGTACTTGTTCTTGATTGTTACTTTGTTCAACTGCCTGTAATCAATGCACATCCTCATCGTGCCATCCTTCTTCTACACAAATAGAATAGCTACACCCCAAGGCGACACACTATGCCAGATAAACCCCTCATCAAGGAGTTCCTGAAGCTGCTCCTTTAACTTCTTTAACTCTGATGGTGCCATACGATACGGTAGAATAGAAATGGGCTGAGTGCCCAGCACCAGATCAATACCAAAATCGATATCCCTGTTCGGTGGCATGTCCTGCAGGTTTGCAGGAAACACATTAGAAATATCCCTCACAACTGGAATAGAATCAATGTTGGGAGTCTTTACGCTGACATTACTCACAAACACTAAGTATGAAAGACAACCCTTCCCAACCATATGCTGGGCCTTTAAGAAAGAAATCACCCTGCTGGGAACATAATCGATCAAACCTCTCCACTCAATCCTTGGAACACCCAACAGAGCCAATGTCATTGTCTTAGCATGACAGTCCAAAATAGCACGACACGGAAATAGCCAATCCATGCCCAACACAACATTGAAGTCCACCATACATAACAACAATAGATCTACTCAGGTCTCCAGACCCCCAATAGTCACTACACATGACCAGTATACACGGTCTACCACAGTAGTATCGCCCACCGGAGTAGAGAAATGAATAAAAGAAATGAGAGACTCGCAGGGCATATCCAAATAATGGGAAAAATAAGATGACACACAAGAGAATGTAGAGCCGGGATCAAATAACACATAGGCATCTCTGCGGCAGACTGAGATAATACTTGTAATTATTACATTTGAAACAATAGCATCAGGTCTAGCTGGAAGCGCATAGAAATGGGCCTAACCACCACCGGATCGACCTCCCCCTCTAGGGCGACCCCTAGCTGACTAACCCCTACCCCTAGCTGCCTGAGTAGGTGGTGAAGTGACTGGAGCTGAAGTTGAGGGCTGACCCCTCTGTTGGGATGAACCCCCAAGAAGAAGAGGACGCTGCCTCTATATATGACCCATCTCTCCACACTCATAGCAACTCTCGGGTGCTGGAGACGGGGACTGAAGGGAACCCCTAGCACCAGAATGACTAGAAGATGCACCTGGCGCAAAAGAATCCTGAACTGATGGGGCACAGGATAAACCCTGGGCTGGAAGGGCATTGAATGAGGAATGACCATGATGAGAACCATGAGAACTATGGCCCAATGATGCCTCACGATAACCTGGGTGAGCTGACAGAGCATGACGCAATGGGCGGCCTCTGCCGTGTTTAAACTGACCCCTCGAAGGGGCATCCCCAAAACTACCAGATCCTTGAGGCCTCTTGGCCTCACTCTCATGTCGCTTCTGACTACTAACTGACTCAATCTCACGAGCGATATCAACAACCTCCTAACACATAGCACCTGACACTCACTCCCTAGTCATAAGAATCCGGAGCTGATAGGTAAGGCTATCAACGAACCTTCTAATCCTCTTTCTCTGTGGCAACCAACCAGATCGCATTGTTGATACCCAATTTTTCCCTGTGTATTTTATACACCCAAATGTTCTCAAAATAGTATATTCATGCATATATAAGCATTTTCAAGAGTTTTGGTATTTTTCCTTATTTTTTAAAGTTCTTAGAATTAATTTGTTGTCTATTTTAATAGTTAGAAATTCAATAATTATTTCCAGACTATCATTATTGGCGAATAATTTATTTTATTCTCATATTTATACCAAAATATAGTTAAGGTGATTTTTGTACATTTTTACAAAATTGCTCGTTATTTTTAAAAGCTAATTGCGTATAAATCCAATTATAGCCTATTCTACGATTAATAGTATTTTATAATTGTAAAATTAGTTCTAATATTTTTTAATTAATGCATATGTATTATTAATTGGTTCAGCATCTTCAATTTTCCTTTAAAATTATTTTTACTATTTTTTATAAAATAACAGGGAAAAAATGGCTATTTCAATTTTGGCCACATTTTATTTCAGTTATAGCCTCAATCGTCCCCAATCCTAATACCCAATTGGGTCATCCTAATTCAATTTTTTACCTGACCCCTGGCCCATTATTGCGACCCGTTCATTCGTATCTTTAAATCCTGGCTGTTAATCATTTTGATCAACGGCCCTCATTCATACTTACCCTTTTAATTCTACCCAACCCCAACCCTAATCTCATTTCTCTCATGTATCCGCCTCTGAACCCTCCCCTTCTCTCAAACACTCTCTAACACTCGAAAACCAAGCCGCCTCTGTCGTCTTCCCCGACCAGTTCTCGCCGGTGTCCATGACTTCTCAGGCCATGAACGGCCTGTTCTCACTTCCCTTCACCCTAAATCATGGCTGTTCAAGGCTTGCGAGGTTCAACCTCAACGATGTCTATTCAGATCCTCTGCAAATCTGAGGTCCTATGGCCTCTCCGGCTCCATTCCGACGTGTTCGAGCTTCAAAAGGTCTAGATGTGGTTCAAACCTATTCGAGACCAGATCCTTTCCAAGCTTTCTCATTGCTAGGGTTTCTGAGAAACACTAAAAGCTTGTTTGAGGTTCCTTCTTCCTTTATTTTCTTAGATCTGTGATAGATCTGTGTTATACTCGAGGTTTTAAAGCTTTTCCCTAATTTTCTTTCCAAAACTAGTCTGTTTCAATTTAGGTCTTTCAAAATATTAAAAATGATTTCTGTTACTTCTTTTTCTTCTTTCTTTGTGTGAATCTGCCTGTTTATGCCATGTTTTATGAGTTTTTTCTTATGTCTTGTATCCTTTCCTCGCATGTCTTCTCCTATTTGCTGTTATTACGCATGTGCTTCTATCTGTGCTCTGTTATTTCTTCTACTGGTTTCTACAGCATGTTTACATGTCTATCTTATGTGTTCCTTTACTATTTTCTTACTGAGTCTTGTTTGCCTTTACCAGACCTGTGTTTGAGTTCTAAACCTATTTCATCTACTGTTCCTAAGTTCTATGTCACCTTTTTTCTCTCCTGAACTTGCTTATGTTCTAAGCTCTTCTTAAACCTGTTCTTTATGATTTTTTCACTATGTTGCTTCGAACTTGCTATTGTATCTGTGTGCTCTGAAAGAGACCTTGAGTCTGTTTCAATGATTTGCCTTCTCCTTTATGTACCCTACTCGAATTAAAACCCTAGGTTTTGGGATTTTTGCGAGTTTTGGGTTCTGTGTTGGGACTAGGGTTCTATTTAGGACCCTGGGCTCTCTCAAACTCATGTTGAGTCTATAAACTGAGCTGGAACTTTCTTTTGCTTATGATTTTGAAACTGTCTATGCCAATCTTTTCTTTCTTGTTTGACACTTGTGTGCTTATATATGAGGGTTTTTCTTTCAAAAGGGTTCTGCCAACTTGTAATTGATTCCAATTTCCTTTTAATAAGGCTCGATTGATTTGTTACTGATTTTTCCAATTGAACTTTTCCTCACCCTTTTTCTGACTAAGTTCATTCGAACAAAGCTTTCAATTTACTGGCTGTTTGATTGATCTACTTGTCTTATTTCTCACAAATCATGTACCATAGGATTCTTGCCTTAAATAAGCTCTGTGTATTTACCTGTTTTATGATACTTTGGAAAGATTTTTGATTGTTTCTCTTTCCTTAATTATCCCATGCCCGTTCGAAATCAAACCCCTTAACCAAAGGGAAATCCTATTTGATTGATTGAAAACTATTTTCTTACCTCTTTTCTTACTTGTCTTCTGCACTATAAAAAGGGACTACTCTTTGTGCTCTTACACACTTCGGAATTAAAAAAAAACCATTACAGACGTGACAAACACTTCTCACAACTACACACAATTGCAATACTTTTTCTACTACTACTTTCTCTACTTCTAATATGAGCACTCTGCTCCTCTTCTCTTTTACTGTCTGAATCATTCTTGAGTTCCTTTGAACTCTCAAGTATTTGCTTAAAAACTTGAGTTTGCTCCTGCTGATCTCTTGCTGTCTGCGTACTCCATTGTTCTGCTATTCTAGTACTTTGCATCTGGTATGTCACTCTTAATTAAATACTGCCCCTCCACTATTTGATTACTTTACTCCTAGCCTATTGTGCTTTCTTGCACTATGCATCTACATCCTAGTCTGTTATGCTTTCTTTCTTTATGTTTCTACACTCTTAGTCTGCTATGCTTTCTTTCTTTCCTTGTGTTTCTGTAAATGCTTCTCTATGTGAGTCCCTTCCCTTTAACCCCTTTTGTGTGAGAGTATGGTTCCAGTAATGGCGGCATCATATTATTGCTGCCCATGACTTTGAACTAAGTTCTTTTGAACTCTTACTCAAACCAATTCCCACTCCCCTTTCCCCTTTATGTGCTGAGCCTTGATTCAAGTCTGGTGGTGTCCTGATCACCATCCAGACTCAGGTCTGACCTCTAAGGTCTGCTCTTAATTTGTTTGGACCAAGCAACTGGTCAGGGGTGTGCCAGTCTACACCCATGGCTGGGCATGCCTACCATTTGCTATGGTTCCCTAATCCCTCTCTCTCGCTTTGCACTTATTCCTAGTTCTAAGTTCTGCCCCCCTTTGGTAAGCCATGCTTTGGGACCCTGGAGCTCCCTCTAAACTTGGATGCCTGAGGGTTGGTTATTCCACATGCACTATTCTGTTCTAATTGTTATCCATAGTGTAAGCACTACCTGGAGCCCTTGAGGCTCCTTGGAACTCTAAAACACTTTAGATAAGAGAAGCCTTTGGAAATCTAGATCCCGGAATTGGTTAAATGCATGTTGTTGAACATCAAGATTGAATTAGGCTGCTCTGATCCAGCTGTTAGCTTTTGATGTATCTTTAATTTCCAGTTTGATTTGTAATAAGGGGTTTATTTTCTTGCATTGATAAAAGGGTAGATATCCTGTCTTTAGGACTTTAATTTCCTTACTAGACATCCTGCCTATAGGTGTGTTTAAAGTTTTAATTCAGTCACCTGGATGCCATGCCTATAGGGTTTAACGCTTAATCATATTGCAAGTCATTAGAAATCCTGCCTATAGGACTTAATATTCATGTAATCAGTTGCATATAGAAACCATGCCTATAGGAAGTGCGTATGCGTTAGGCAAACTGTAGGGTAATCAAACAATCACTCTTTCATCAGTTCAACAACAGGTCTTAAAAATCAAATATAGATATCATGCCTATCGGAATTCATCTCAAACTCGCATGATTCGTTTTAAGCAATAACATTCTGTCAACCGATCTTTAACGTTTTAATGTCATGTTTTCAATAAAATTCTCATAAACCGGTATTTTTTTTCTCCTCAAATCTTCATCCTTCTTTAGAAACAGTTCTTTTAAATCTTCTTTCTAAATGTTTTACTCGGTCCCTGAAATTATCTTTCGAAAACAGTCCTGCAACTCGTCTTTCCCTTAAAATATTCTCACTTTCTGGAACTCTTTCACAACTCAACTATGTTTTACTCAAACAGTCTTTATTTTCTCCTTTAACTCTTCTGCATTAGTCCATTCATTTCTTTTTCTAAAATCAGCACTTTCTAAAAAAATCATTTAAAATACTTTAATTTCTAACAACAGGATCCAAGTTGCCTAATGCAGACTTTCTGTCTAAACGTATGTATTAAACCAATCCGCTCGCTGCTTAATTTTTAAAGACCAAACCAGTATGTGTAAAGGCATGCCAAACTATATGTTATCTGATTTATGGGATTTATGTGAGCCTTGCCTGCTTGTTTGTTCATTCCCCCTACTTGTTACTTGCTTTTTTGAATGTCGATTAGAATGTTTTGTCCTTTAAACTCCATAAAGGCCCCATCCCTTTCTTCCCCTTTTAGGATTAGAAGTCCTAGTACCCCGGGACTGATAGTTTGGGACGAGTAGTAGCATGCAATAGGCAAATGATACCATTCCGCGCTCCAATACCTTAACAGGGTGGGAAGGGTAGACATGGAGATG
>MU708899.1:55282-95259 GCA_026770625.1 Nicotiana glauca | reverse complement strand
GTGAGCTCCCGGAAAGTGAATGCAATTGGAGCACTTGAGCTGAGGATAGTGAAGAGAGGAACATTTCATAAGATATTTGATCATTTTGTAGGATTAGGAGGTGCAGTTAGCCAGTTTAAGACTCCTAGATGTGTTGGTCCAAAGAATAGCTCATTGCTCTAAATACTGTCAAGTAATGTTGCTGCGACCTATGTTAGTACTGCCTTCTGTTGAACTATTTGCAGTTTTCCTGCTATGTGCAGCCCTACTGGGTCTTATTCTCTTAATAATACTTTAAACTGTAAGAAAATTGGAGAGTAGTTTAACATCTCTAGTTCCATATCCCAATTCCCAGCGACGGATGTCGCTATCCTTTTATCTAGAACTATACGTAATGAGAGAGAGAAAATTTTAAACTTCATTGGGACGTGGAGCCAATATGGTCAGTCCAATAATATAACGAGTCTAGTGATCCAAAAGCCTAGTCAAGCCTGCGTTGGATTATGGGTTACTTTTTTTCTCGCACATACCTTATATTTATGGCACTTTTTAATTTGTACCATATTTTTAAAAACTATTGATTTCGTAGCCAATTAATAAAAAATCCATAATAATATGAACATTATACCCTTCCAAAATATATAAAAGATGCATCACGCATACCAAATTCAAAATTCCAGATCGCCTCCGTCTATCCTCAATCACTCCGTCTCTCCTCAGATCGCCTCTCGCAAACCAGATTTGAACCAGATTCAAATTCCAAATTCAAAACTACAAAATATATTGTAAGTATTCAAATTCATCTTCAGAATTCAAAATAATTTTTGAAACTGATTGATTTCCTGATATATGTTTTCTGAACAATAACTCTTCACTGATATGCTGAATTTGCATTCTAAATCTGTTTCACGTTGAATACTAACATTCTAATCCGACAATTCAAATATGCTGAAGTTTTCCGCTGCATAATATTCGAATTTTTTTAGTTTATTTGCTAAACAAGCTTAAGTTATTTAGTTCATATGTAAAAACTTCAAAAAAACGAGCTGAAATATAGCTGCACTGGTTAAAAAAATAAAACCTAAATTAAAATTTAATATTGAACAAAAACTTCAGCAGTTTGTACTGAAGTTTTTTTTAGTTCATTTTTAAAAACTTTAGCAAAACGAGCTGAAATTTTCCTACTACATTAGTTAAAAAAATAAAACATAAATTAAAATTTAATATTGAACAAAAACTTCAGCATAGATGCTGAAGTTTTTTAGTTTATCTTTAAAAACTTCAGCAAAATGAGCTGAAGTTTTCCTCCTACATTGGGTAAAAAATAAAAACATAAATTAAAATTTTGATATTGAACAAAAACTTTAGCAGTTTATGCTGAAGTTTTTTAGTTCATTTTTAAAAACTTCAGCAAAACGAGCTGAAGTTTTCCTCCTACACTGGTAAAAAAAGAAATAAATTAAAATTTATTTCAAAAGGAAGGGAAAAAAGAAAGAAAGTTATTTCAAAAGAGTCAAACATTATGTCCTTGTGACGACCCAAAGGGTCATCATTTGTTTCCTCATTCGTTCCGTACTTCCGAGTCCTTGAAAACCTTATTTTTACTTATCTCGATTTGCGTGTCCAGTCCGGGCGCGTAGCCGGAAAGCTTTTATGTTGAAATATGTGAATTCTGTGAAAAATTTCAAAAATTTTCATATTAATATGATTAAAGTTGACTTTGGTCAACATTTTGGGCAAACGGACCCGGATCCGAGGTTGGACGGTCCCGCAAGGTCCGTAGAAAAATATGGGACTCGGGCATGTACCCGGAGTCGAATTTCGAGGTCTAGAGCCCGAGGAAAATTTTTTTCTATTAAATTATTTTTCTGAAATTATTAAGGAAAATGGAAATTGAATAAAAGACTATAGTATCGGGCTCGTATTTCAGTTCCGACGCCCGGTACAAGTCTTAAATATGTGTTTAGCGCTTTCTGTAAAGTTTGGTCGAAATCGGACGTCATTTGACGTGTTTCGGACTATAAGTTCCAATTTGAAAGTTCGTGAAGTTTAGAAGAAAAATCATGTGGTTTGAGGCTTGATTCTATGTAAATGAATTTATTTTGGGGATTTGATCGTACGAGTAAGTCCGTAGGATGTTTTTGAGGTTGTGTGCATGTTTGGTTTGGAGCCCCGAAGGCTCGGGTGAGTTTTGGGTAGGTATTGAGTTGCATTATTGAACTTTGAAAAAAATTGCAGGTCAGGTCTGGTATTTTTGCATTTGTGAAAATATTCTCGTAAATGCGAGAATCGCAATTGCGAATTCCCCATCGCAAATGCGAAGAAGGGGGAAGGCTGGGCCAGATTGCAAATGCGATCAATTGTTCGCAAAAGGGAAGAGTGGGAAAAATGGGTCGTAGTCGCAAATGCGAGAGGGTCGGATCGCAATTGCGATTAGTACTTCGCAAATGCAAAGTCCGCACTTAGGCCCAGTATTCGCAAATGCGAATCAAAATGTCGCAATTTCCAGGCCTGCATTGTTCCCAAATGCGAACCAATGTTCGCATTTCCCATATCCGAGGCCCAGCAGATTTTATACTTGGTCGAATTTTCATCACTTTTCACCATTCTTTCAAAACCCAAACACCATAGGCGATTTTTCAAGAGCAAACTTCATCCCAAATCACTTGTAAGTTGATTTTTACTCAATTCTTTCAATCTTTAACATCATTAAACATGTTTTTCACTTGAAATCAAGGATTTTTATGGGTGAAATTGAGTTTTTTGGGTAGAACCTAGGTTTTCTATAAATTGGAGAGTTGGACCTCGATTTGAGGTCCGATTTCAAAACAAATTACATATTTGAGTTCGTGGGATAATGAGTAATCGGGTTTTGGTCCGAACCTCGGTTTGGACCATGTGGGCCCGGGGGCATTTTTGGAATTCTTGGAAAAAGTTTGGGAAAATCATTTTTATGCATTCAAATTGATTCATATAGTGTTTATTAAAGTAATTGAGCAATTTGTGATTAGATTCAAGCGAATTGGAGGTGGACCCGCGAGGTAAAGCGATAGTTGAGGATTAAGTGGATTTCAAGGCTTTGAGGTAAGTGTTTGGTTTAACCCTAGCTTGAGAGAATAGGAGTTTAGTCTTGTTGCTAATTTCTATGTGATCGAGTACGATGTAAAGGCATGGTGACAAGTATCTATACATTGGTGTCTAGCATGACCGTGAGTCCTTATAATGCGATTATCATGACTTGGTTGTGAACTCCGTGTTTATTGGAGGATTTCTACATGTTGTGAATAATATGTGAACGGTAAAATGATTATTTGTTTCCTGGGAGCATTGGCTCAAATTGTGATACGAATATTGAGAGTGTATAAAATGACGTGATTCTTTGGAGCGTGGGCTTAAAATAGTAGAGTGAATTAAAAGATAAGAAAAATAAGAAAGAGAAAGCGTTGTTAATGATTCCCTTGCCAGGACATTTGGTTGAACTTGTTGGTTCTTTCCCTTGCCGGAATTTTTGTCAAATATTTGCTTATTTTTATGCTCCTTAATTGTGACGGTTGTTTGGGGAGTCAGACTGTAAAGGATATTGGGGATCGGGTTGCGCGCCGCAACAATGATATTGAGGATCGGGTTGCATGCCGCAACAATGATATATGAGGGTCGGGTTGCGCGCCGCAACAGTGATACCTGATGGGTCCGTTTGCAATCCGCAATAGTGGTATTTGTGGAGCGGGTTGCACGCCGCAATAGTGATATTTGTGGAGCGGGTTGCACGCCGCAACAGTTATTGATACCATGTATTTGTATTGAGTATTGATTCCTTGTTCATTGTGAATCTAAGTTGTTCTAGTTTGTTACTTGGGATTACTGTTGATATTGTATCTCCCCATAGCATGTCTCCCCCTCCCATGTTATTAATTGCCTTGTATTCGATGTTTCGTTGTATATTTATAACTGCACAGGTTTATGTGGTGTTCAGTCTAGCCTCGTCACTACTTCGCCGGGGTTAGGCTAGACACTTCCCAGCATATGGGTTCGGTTGTGCTAATGCTACATTTCTGTGTTTTTTTGCACAGGTCCAGGTTTTGAGGAGCAGCAGCAACAGTAGAGTTGGAGCAGGTTTTCATTTTCACGAGACTGAGGTAGCCTTGCATGCGTCCGCAGGCTCGACATCTCTTCTTTATGTTCTTTTTTAGACTGTTGCCTCATTGTTTTCGAGACGGACAACTTATATATTTCTTTTAGACCATTGTATTTAGTATATTCCTAGTAGTTCATGAGTACTGTGACACCAAATCTTGGGTAGAGGCTATTATTGACTACTCCGCATTTTGATTCGTATTTATAAATCAGACTTCCGCTATTGTTCTTATTAAATTTTGTGTTCTTTATTGATGCTATAAACTGTTGAAATAATTGTTTAGTAAGGGAAAGGTAATTGAGTTAGATTTCCTAGCTACCATGAGTAGGCTCCATCACGATCCTGATGGTGGGAAATCCGTGTCGTGACAAGTTGGTATCAGAGCACTAGGTTACATAGGTCTCACAACTCACGGACAAACTTGGTAAAGTCTGAGGGATCGGTACGGAGACGTCTGTATTTATCCCCCAGAGGCTACAGAGTTAGGAAAGTTTTGCATTTGTTCTTTCTCGTCGTGCAGTTCTATTTTTCGAGTACCGATTGAATTTCTACTCTATTCCTCCGTAGATGGAGAGAACACGTGCTTCTTAATCTACCACTCAGCAGTCCGAGTCCCCAGCAGTAGCCCCAGTGGTGGAGCCTCAGGTTGATTTTGAGGAGGAGGTTCCCATCCCAGCAGTTCCGGTGGGCCCAACTCAGGTCCCAGAAGGGTTCATTGCCACCCTAGTTATTCAGGATGCTCTAGTCCGATTGGTAAGCCTCATAGAGGGTGTCATTCGAGCGAGTTTGCTTCCAGTGGTTCTGCTAGCGGTGGCAGGTCAGCCGGGTATAGTGGCTCTGGCCGGGAGTGAGATCACTTTTCAGGAGGAGGCCAATGTGGGCCGTAGAGGTGAGACATCCCTGCTACAGGGAGGTAGTCATGGGTCGGATAAGAGGCCCCTTCATATAGGTAGATTCAGTGGTACCTCGTCAAGAGGTAGAGGTTCTTATGGTAGAGGCCATCCTCCCAGGCCTTTTTAGTCAGCTCTCCAGGTCACTCATGGTACTTCAGGTGGTCATTCAGGTCGACAAGGTCAGCCTCAGTTCCCTCAACTGCAGCGTTCCTGTAGATGTTATGAGTGTGGTGAGTATGGTCACAACAGGAGGGTTTGCCTGAGGTTGAGGGGTGCTCAGCCGCAGCAGACGAGGTCTTGCCATGCTTGTGGTGATCTGAGGCACATTGTCAGATATTGCCCTCGAGTTTATGGAAGCTTCCAGCATCAGAGTTCTCGTGCCATGATTCAGGCACCAGAGGTTCCACAGCCTGCCCAGTCAGCTAGGGGCGGGGGCAGAGATGTTAGAGGTGGAGGTAGAGGTCTTAGAGATGGAGTTCAGGTTGCCAAAGGTAGAGGCCAACCAGTAGCCAGGCCAGAGCCTGAGTCTTCGGACGCAGACATTACAGGTACTATTCTGGTTTGTGATAGAGATGCGTCAATGCTATTTGGCCCTGGGTCTACATATTCATATATGTCGTATTATTTTTCACCCTACCTCGCTACGTCTAGTTATGCTTTTGACATTCCCGTTTATGTATCGACACTGGTGGATGACTCTATAGTAGTCAACCGGGTGCATCGTTCTTGTATGATTGTGTTTGAGGGTCTTGAGACCCGTGTTGATTTACTGATCTTAGATATGGTGGATTTCGACGTTATTTTGGGGATGGATTGGTTGTCCCCGTATCATGCTATCTTTGATTGTCATGCTAAGACCGTGACCTTGGCCTTGCCAGAATTGCCCCGACTAGATTAGAGAGGGACCCCAGGTCATGCCACCCGCAATGTTATTTCATATGTTAAGGCTCGACGCATGGTCGAGAAGGGG
Organism: Nicotiana glauca; assembly: GCA_026770625.1. NCBI lineage: Eukaryota > Viridiplantae > Streptophyta > Magnoliopsida > Solanales > Solanaceae > Nicotiana > Nicotiana glauca. Next base: position 89,282 of record MU708899.1, on the reverse strand, counting down.
TGTTTAGATTATCTGGCGTATGTTCGTGACTCCCGCGCAGAGGTTCCTTATATTGACTCTGTTCCTATTGTTCAGGAACTCTGTGAGGTTTTCCCTTCAGAACTGCTGGTTAAGCCGCCCGACAGGGATATTGATTTTTGTATTAATCTGGCTCCTGGCATGCAGCCCATTTCTATTCCGCTGTATCGCATGGCCCCGCCAGAGTTGAAGGATTTAAAGGACAAGTTGCAGGATTTACTAGAGAAGGGTTTTATCAGGCCTAGTGTTTCTCCTTGGGGTGCACCGATATTATTTGTGAAGAAGAAGGATGGATTGATGCGGATGTGTATTGATTACCGGCAATTGAACAAAGTGACGATAAAGAACAAGTATCCACTGCCGAGGATTGATGGTTTATTTGACCAGCTTCAGGGAGCAAAGGTGTTTTCAAAGATAGACTTGAGATCTGGCTACCATCAACTGAAGATTAGGGCGCCTAATGTCCCTAAGACAGCATTCTGCAATCGGTACGGGCACTATGAGTTTTTAGTCATGTCATTTGGGTTGACGAATGCCTCAGCAACATTTATGGAGTTGATGAACCGAGTGTTCAGGCCATATCTAGACTTATTTGTGATAGTCTTTATTGATGATATTCTGGTGTACTCCCGCAGCTAGGAAGAGCACGAGCAACACCTCAGAGTGGTTCTCCAGACTCTGAAGGATAGTCAGTTATACGCTAAGTTTTCGAAGTGCGAGTTCTGGTTGAGTTCGGTTGCATTTCTAGGTCATATTGTATTAGCAGAGGGTATTCAGGTGGGACCCGAAGAAGATTGAGGCAGTCAAGAATTGGCCTCGACCAACTTCAGTGACCGAGACTCGGAGTTTCTTAGAGTTAGCAGGTTATTACCGTCGGTTCGTAGAGGGATTTTTGTCTATTGCAGGCCCGATGACCAGGTTGACCTAGAAGGGTGCCCAGTTCAGGTGGTCAGACGAGTGCGAGGAGAGCTTTCAGAAGCTCAAGACAACTTTGACTACGACACCGATATTGGTTTTGCCCACAGGCTTAGGACCTTATACAGTTTATTGTGATGCTTTCTGTATTGGGCTTGGCGCAGTATTGATGCAGGATGGCAGAGTCATTGCCTATGTTTCGAGGCAATTGAAGATCAACAAGAAGAATTATCCAGTCCATGATCTAGAGTTGGCAGCCATTGTACATGCTTTGAAGATTTGGAGGCATTATCTATATGGTGTGACGTGTGAGATGTACACGGATCACAAGAGCTTTCAGTACTTGTTCAAGCAAAAAGAGTTGAATTTGAGGAAGAGGAGGTGGTTGTAGTTGTTGAAATATTATGATGTTACTATTTTGTACCACCCGGGAAGAGCCAATGTAGTGGCCGATGCTTTGAGTAAGAAGTCCGCCAGCATGGGTAGTCTTACTTATGTTCCGGTCAGCCAGAGGCCAGTTGCTTTGGATATTCAGGCCTTGGCCAATCGGTTTGTGAGGTTGGACATTTTCGAGCCTAGCAGAATGTTAGCTTGCACAGTCGCTTGTTCTTCATTATTGGAGCGTATCCGTGATCGGCAGTTTGATGATCCTCATTTGTGTGTCCTGAGAGACACGGTGCAGCGTGGAGGTTCTATGAAGGTGACTTTAGATGATGATAGTATTTTGAGATTCTAGGGGCGAGTTTGTGTGCCCAATGTCGATGGGATTCGAGAGTTGATCTTAGCGGAGGCCCATAGTTCACGGTATTCTATTCACCCGGGCGCCATGAAGATGTACCAGGACTTGCGGTAACATTATTGGTGGCATAGGATGAAGAAAGATATTGTTGCATATGTGGCTAGGTGTTTGAATTGTCAGCAGGTCAAGTATGAGCATCAAATGCCTAGTGGTTTGTTTCAGAGGATTGAGCTTCCCGAGTGGAAGTGGGAGAGGATTACCATGGATTTCGTTACTGGACTTCTGATGAATCGGAAGGAGTTTGATGCTATTTGGGTCATTGTTGATAGGCTGACTAAATTAGCGCATTTTATTCCTGTTGCAGCCACTTATTCATCAGAGAGGTTAGCTAAGATCTACATCCGGGAGATTGTTCGCCTTCATGGGGTGCCGGAATCTATCATTTCGGACCGGGGTACGCAGTTTACCTCGCACTTTTGGAGAGCAGTTCAGTAGGATTTAGGCACCCAGGTTCAGTTGAGCACATCATTCCATCCTCAGACGGACGGTCAGTCCAAGAGGACTATTCAGATATTGGAGGATATGCTCCGAGCCTGTGTCATTGATTTTGGAGGCTCATGGGACCAGTTTTTTCCTTTAGTAGAGTTCTCCTACAACAACAGCTACCAGTCCAGCATTCAGATGGCTCCTTATGAGGTGTTGTATGGTAGGCAATGTCGATCTCCAGTCGGATGGTTTGAGTCGGGAGAGGCTCGGTTATTGGGTACAGATTTAGTCCAGGAGGCCTTGGATAAGGTCAAGATCATTCAAGGCAGGCTTCGTTTGGCTCAGTCGCGACAAAAGAGTTATGTGGATCGCAAGGTTCGAGATTGTAGCTTTCATGGTTGGTGAGCGAGTATTGCTCCATGTATCGCCTATGAAGGGCGTGATGAGATTTGGGAAGAAGGGAAAGCTTAGCCCTAGGTTCATTGTCCCATTTGAGGTTTTAGATCATGTGGGATAGGTGGCTTATAGACTTGCCTTGCCACCTAGCTTGTCAGCCGTGGATCCAGTTTTTCACGTGTCTATGCTTCGGAGGTATCGCGGCGATCGTACCCATGTGTTAGACTTCAGCATTGCCCAGTTGGACAAGGATTTATCTTGTGAGGAGGAGCCGGTAGCTATTCTAGACCGGCATGTTCGTCAGTTGAGATCTATGAGTTTTCCCTGTGTTCGTGTTCAGTGGAGAGGTCAGCCCCCTTAGGCCTCGACCTGGGAGTCCGAGTCTGATATGCAGAGCCGTTATCCACATCTGTTCCCCGACTCACGTACTTCTTTCTTTTGTCCGTTCGAGTACGAACGGTTGTTTTAGAGGTGGAGGATGTGACGACTCAAAGGGTCATCACCTGTTTCCTCATTCGTTCTATGCTTCCGAGGCCTTGAAAACCTCATTTTTACTTGTCTCGATTTGTGTGCGCAGTCCGGGTGCATAGCCGGAAAGCTTTTATGTTGAAATATGTGAATTTTGTGAAAAATTTGAAAAATTTTGATATTAATATGATTAAAGTTGACTTTGGTCAACATTTTGGGCAAACGGACCCGGACCCGGACCCGAGGTTGGACGGTCCCAGAAGGTCCGTAGAAAAATATGAGACTCGGGCATGTGCCCGGAGTCGAATTTCGAGGTCTAGAGCCCGAGGAAAGAATTTTTCTGTTAAATTATCTTTTTAAAATTATTAAGGAAAATGGAAATGGAAATTGAATAAAATACTATGGTATCGGGCTCGTATTTTGGTTTCGATGCCCGGAACAAGTCTTAAATATGTGTTTAGCGCTTTCTGTAAAGTTTGGTCAAAATCAGACGTCGTTTGAGATGTTTCGGACTATAAGTTCCAATTTGAAAGTTCATGAAGTTTAGAAGAAAAATCATGTGTTTTGAGGCTTGATTCTATGTAAATGATGTTATTTTGGTGATTTGATCGCACGAGTAAGTCCGTAGGATATTTTTGAGGTTATGTGCATGTTTGGTTTGGAGCCTCGAGAGCTCGGGTGAGTTTTGGGTAGGTATCGAGTTGCATTTTTGAACTTTGAAAAAAATTGCAGGTCAGGTCTAGTATTTTCGCATTTGCGAAAATATTCTCGCAAATGCGAGAGTCGCAATTGCGAATTCCCCATCGCAAATGCAAAGAAGGGGGAAGGCTGGGCCAGATCGCAAATGCAATCAATTGTTCGCAAGAGCGAAGAGTGGGAAAAATGGGCCGTAGTTGCAAATGCGACGCCGTGACTCGCAAATGCGAGAGGGCCGGATCGCAATTGCGATCAGTACTTGTAAATGCGAAGTCCGCACTTAGGCTCAGTGTTCGCAAATGCGAACCAAAATGTCGCAATTCCCAGGCCTGCATTGTTCGCAAATGCGAATCAGTGTTCGCATTTCCCATATCCGAGGCCCAGCAAATTTTATACTAAGTCGAATTTTTATCATTTTTCACCATTCTTTCAAAACCCAAACACCATAGGCGATTTTTCAAGAGCAAACTTCATCCCAAATCACTTGTAAGTTAATTTTTACTCAATTCTTTCAACCTTTAACATCATTAAACATGTTGTCCACTTAAAATCAAGGATTTTCATGGGTGAAATTGGAGTTTTTGGGTAGAACCTAGGTTTTCTATAAATTGGGGAGTTGGACCTCGATTTGAGGTCCGATTTCAAAACAAATTACATATTTGAGTTCATGGGGGAATGGATAACGGGGTTTTGGTCCAAACCTCGGGTTTTGACTACGTGGGCCCGGGGACATTTTTGGAATTTTGGGAAAAACTTGGGAAAATCATTTTTATGCATTCAAATTGATTCATATAATTTTTATTTGGAACCGCGAGGTAAAGCGATAGTTGAGGATTAAGTGGATTTCAAGGCTTCGAGGTAAGTGTTTTGTTTGACGCTAGCTTGAGGGAATAGGAATTGAGTCTTGTTGCTAATTGCTATGTGATCGAGTACGATGTATAGGCATGGTGACGAGTATCTATACATTGGTGTCTAGCATGACCGTGAGTCCTTATAATGCGATTATCATGACTTGGTTGTGAACTCCGTGTTTATTGGAGGATTTCTATATGTTGTGAATAACATGTGAAAGGTAAAATAATTATTTGATTCCTGGGAGCATTGGCTCGAATTGTGATACGAATATTGAGAGTGTATAAAACGACTTGATTCTTTGGAGCATGGGCTCAAAATAGTAGAGTGGATTAAAAGATAAGAAAAGTAAGATAGAGAAAGCGTTGTTAATTATTCCCTTGCCGGGACATTTGGTTTTAAACTTGTTGGTTCTTTCCCTTGCCGGGAATTTTGTCAAATATTTGCTTATTTTTATGTTCCTTAATTGTGACGATTGTTTGGGGAGTCAGACTGTAAAGGATATTGAGGATCGGGTTGCGCGCCGCAACAATGATATTGAGGATCGGGTTGCACGCTGCAATAATAATATATGAGGGTCGGGTTGCGCGCCGCAAAAGTGATACCTGATAAATGGTATGGGTTGGGTTGCACGCCGCAACAGTCATGTTTATAGGTTGGGTTGCACGCCACAATAGTGGTATTTGTGGAGCGGTTTGCATGCCTCAATAATTATATTTGTAGAGTGGGTTGCATGCCGCAACAGTGTCATTTGTGGAGCGGGTTGCACGCCGCAACAATTATTGATACCATGTGTTTGTATTGAGTATTGATTCCTTGTTCATTGTGAATCTAAGCTGTTCTAGTTTATTACTTGGGATTATTATTGATATTGTATCTCCCCATAGCATGTCTCCCCCTCCAATGTTGTTAATTGCCTTGTATTCGATGTTCCGTTGTATATTTATAACTGCACAGGTTTATGTGGTGTCCAGTCTAGCCTCGTTATTACTTCGCCGGGGTTAGGCTTCACACTTACCAGCACATGGGGTCGGTTGTGCTGATGCTACACTTCTGTGCATTTTTGCACAGGTCCAGGTTTTGAGGAGCAGCAGCAGCAGTGTGGGAGCAAATTTTCATTTTCATGAGACTGAGGTAGCCTTGAAGGCGTCCGCAGGCCCGACATCTCTTCTTTATGTTCTCTTTTGGACTGTTGCCTCATTGTTTTCGAGATGGACAACTTATATATTTCTTTCAGACCATTGTATTTAGTATATTTCTAGTAGTTCGTGAGTACTGTGACACCAAATCTTGGGTAGAGGCTATTATTGACTATTCTGCGTTTTGATTCGTATTTATAAATCAGACTTCCGCTATAAACTGTTGAAATAATTTTTTAGTAAGGGAAAGGTAATTGAGTTGGCTTGCCTAGCTACCACGAGTAGGCGGCATCACGATCCCTATGGTGGGAAATCCGAGTTGTGACAGTCCTTTTCAAATGTGTCAAAACTAACCGAACTACTCAGGTCTGATTCTCACCGGATCTAGGATAGGTAGGCAACCTACATAAGGTTCAGCCTTATTTTTTTAAAAAAAAGAAGAAAAAGAGTAAATGGTCAAATAAAAGTAGTTTGGAGTTTTTGGTCAAAATAAGACGATCCAGCTTCGGTAACGTCCTGAACCGTTCTTGCCAAGATGGCCTTAGAGTATCTCCAATTGTCAAAGGGCTATTTTCGTAAAGAATGGCCAAGTCTGTCATTGAAGTGTCATTTTTTTCCCATAAAGTAGTCCTCCCCGGCCTCAAAAATTCATTTGGAATGGGGAAGGGGCCACGTTTGCAAAAACGATCACTTTGCTAAAATTAGCATATAAGGGAGGGAGTCATAGTCCTTTTTATTTTTTGTGTAGAAATTGCAAACCTGTTTTGCAGAAAAGGTCCACCAGAGTCAACCCTTGCCTTAGCCCTCCACAATTACAAATGAATATTGTCCAAGACCCATCACAAATGAACACTGCCCAGAACTCGCCAGAAGTGGTCAGAAAATAGGGTTAGTTGCACTTGCGTATGTGGTGGAATGATCTAGATGAAGATGGAAAGCAATGGGTGAAAAAGCAGTTGGGTTATAAACATTTTAGAGATCAAACTACGGGAAATTTAATTAAGGCTTTGGTTACTTTTGGGACCCTGTCCACAATGTTTTTCATTTCTCGGACTTTGAGATCACCCCTACTTTGGAGGAAATGGCTGGATACTTTGAGTTTGGCGGGGATTTGAGGAAGCAACAACTTATATTTTCGACGGCTCCGTCGGTGCACAAGTTCTTTGACCTCCTGAATATCAGTAAACAGATGAAGAAAGCCCATGTAAGCAAAGGGTGCTGTTCTTTCCATTTCTTGAATTTTAGGTTTAGGCTATCAACTGGGTTCAAAATGGATGAAAATGGTTTGAGCAACAAACAAGATAAGGGCCTTTGGCAAGTTTATCGCCAGTTTTCTTTTATTGTAGCATTTTTGGGGATTATCATTTTTCCAAATGAGGAAGGGACAGTGGATACTCGTATGGTTAGAATTGCACAAATCCTCACTATCAAGGAAGATCATACACTTGTCCCGTTAATGCTGGCGGATATTTATCGAGCATTGACATTATGCAAAGCCGGGGCTCAATTCTTTGAAGGTTGGAATATCCTTCTATAAATGTGGTTGATCGAGCATCTTCGCCATCACCCCAGATTTATGAGTTATGGTTTGAGCCTGGGTAACTTCATTACCAGTTACGAGGAAAGGGTAAAGGATTACGACGTGCTAGAAGAGTTTGAAGCATGGCTTTACCACTTGAAAACTCTCAAAGCATGTCAGATTAAGTAGACTATAGGATGGCTCCCGATGACAGAAGCCATATACATGACAGCTACCAAGGGTTACTTGGGGTTGATAGGTGTGAGGAGTATCCAGCCATATGCGCCGCAGAGGGTCTTAAGCCAACTAGGGAGATATCAGGTGGTGCCTGAAGATGAAGGTCTAACTACCCAGGTCGTAGAGCTCCATCCAGAAGTCGCATTACCCGACGCTTTAGTTCAACAAAATTGGAATGGTTGTTGGTATCTGAAAAATGGCACCCAGGTACCAGATGTTGCAAAGGGGGAAATAGATCCGAATTATGCGACATGGTTTGAGAAAATGTCTTGCGTAAACAACAAACCAGAACTTGAGCCCGAGCCCGAGCCCGAGAATTTGCCAAAAGACCTCATGTTCAAGCTTTTGATGACAAGATCCAAGAAAGAGTGGCCTGGGAAGAAAAGGAAAAGGAATATCAAGCCGAGATTCATGCCTTGAAAGAGAAGCTGAGAAACATGGAATTCAACAATGATCTCCAAGCACAAGAAGCCGAAGGTGAAAAAAGAAAGTTGTCCCAAGAGAATGAAGCTCTCCGAGCCCAAGTTCGAAAAATGAGAATATCAATTGAGAATCCAGGTAGGAGCAGAAAAGATGAAAAGCTCATCTATAGCCTTACGCAAAAAGTGCGTGACTTTGAGGATGATTTGCAAAAGACTGAAATAGAATTAGAAAATTCCCGAGCCAAGTTAGCTAAGAATGCGGAGTAACATGCCCGATTCATTCAACAATTGAAGGAGAAGTATAACAAGGGAATGGTGAGTATGAAAAAAAAGGTCAAGGTCCTTGAAAATGAGATGGCCAAGCAGGAAAAAGACTTCAAAGCAGAAAGAGAGAACTGTTACGCTCTGATGTCACAGTTAGAGAAAGACTTACAGCAGCTTCAAGAGAAAAATCACATAGCCGAACAAGTTTTGAATGTCAGATCCCAGCAGGTTGGACGACTGCTACAGGAGAAGGGTCTCATCAGAGGAAGCGTTAGGAGAATTGCAGACTACATTATAATGAAGTGCGACGAGTTTGAGGACATGACCTAATCTATGTTCTTCGACTCAATTATGATTTTTGTCCGGCAGATCATGGATGATTTGTTCCGCCTCCAAGAAGTCATGGCGCAAATGCCCGCAACAAGGCTAACTGGAGCGGCAGTGGAAGCACTTATGTATTCTTGACTTTGTTTATTCGATTCTGTTTGTTAGTTTATTTTCGAGTATGTATTGTTAGTTTGTTAGTTCATTTTGAGTTTGTATTTTTAATTTTCTTTTGAAGTTTGTTGGTCTACTCATCGAGTCGGTCAGTTTTTTATGTTTAAATATTTAGGTGAAGTCGTCGTAACTAGGGTGTTTCTTTTATTTACCTTTATTTTATGAAAAAATTGAAAACCCAAGAATGTATCTTTCTTTTATTCTATACTTACCCCCCAGAACTACACTTGGTCTGATTCATGCGGCTTTATGATACGTAGGCAATCCCCATAGGATTCGATCATAACCATGAAATGAAAAAAAAGAACAGAAAAAAAAGAGAAAAAAAATGAGAAAAACTGTGTAGAAACATAATGGAAAAACAAGAGAGGAGAAATGAGAGAATGAAAGAATAAAGAAAAAGAATAGAGCAAAGAAAAGCAAGAATGAAAAAGAGAAATTGCAAAATGGAACTTAGTGAAAAGCTGGAATGACGCAAGCAGCCGTTCAAATGCATAATAGAAATGGTTAACTGGTTAGGTGCATTGCATTCCCAACCATGAGTTTGCCTATCTGTTAAACTCTAATCGCTAATGAATTTGCTTGTTGTCATCAAGTACAGGCAGATGGTTAGTTTGTTCGGCATTCTGGAAACTCACCCATACAACACCAGGTCCAAAGACAAATTGATCATGACTGGCCAAGAATTGGATGCAAGTGTTATTGATCCGTCTAGTGAGGTGGAAGAGTATGATGTTAACCTAAAAGAGGAGTTGCACAAGTTAAAACACCAAATGGTAGAGATGTACCAGGCGCGGGTGAAAGGGAACCCACCACCATCATACCCCGCCAACCCTGCTTTCGTCCCGCCATTATCTCAGTCCCACAAACCTCCCACTACTGATTCATCTCTAGGCTTCCCTCATTTCCACCACTATCAAGGCACCACTTCCCAAACCACACAAGCACCGCCAGCTAAACCAATCCCATATCCCCCTCCACCAGCCACCCCTATTTTTGTGGCACCACTGCCCGTTACGCTCCATCGATCCTCCAACCAGCCTTTGTTTCAAACCCAAGATAACCAATACTATCCTCCAGAGCCTACTTTCAAGGCCTCCTATAATTACTCCTACACTCCTCATTTTTACCTCCCAGTTGAAACTGAGAAACCACTTAAAAACACAGAGTAAGTGGAAATGTTCAGGAAGGTAAAAAGCCTGGAACAATCATTCAGAAGCATGCAGGGATTGGGAGGCCAGATGAGCGTGGCCTACAAAGATTTGTGTCTATTTTCTGATGTTCAGTTGCCTGTGGGCTTCAAATTGCCTAAATTCGATTTGTATGACGTGTATGGAGACCCGGTGGCCTATTTGAGGGGATTCTGTAGCAAGATGAGAGGGGTACGCAGAAAATATGGTTTATTAATGGCATAGTTTAGCCAGAGTTTGAGTGGCGTGGAGCTAGAGTGGTATACTCGGCAGGATCACAACATGCGGTATACTTGGGATGATCTGGCCCAAGCTTTTGCTCGTCATTTCCAGTATAACATTGAGATTGTTCTGGATCAATTGTCTCTAACTAAGATTGAGAAGAAGCCCAATGAAAGCTTTAGAGAGTATAGTTTTCACTGGAGAGAACAACAGCAAGGGTTAACCCTCCAATGAAGGAGGATGAAATGGTGGAATACTTTCTGCAGGCTTTGGAGCCTACTTTCTTTGGCCATATGATATCGGCCATAGGCAAGCCGTTCAAGGTAGTGAAGATGTGTGGCATGGTAGAAGAAGGGATTAAGTCAAGGTAAATCATAAGCTATTCGGCCATCAAAGCAACTAACTAAGCCATTCAAAATGGTATTGGCGGAGTGATTGGAAAGAAGAAGAAAGAAGATGTGGCAACAGTTGATTTAGGATCATGGTTTGGACCGAGGGGCCCGTCACACCATTATACCAAGCCTCACCTCATCACCAAACCTAGACAACCCCCATATAATCCACCCTGGCATTACTACCTACCACTAGACCTTCAGATTTCTATCCACCACACCTAGTCGTATACCTAACCTCCTCCCTATACACAATGGCGAGCACCAGCTCCATAACCTACCCAGCTCCATAATATGCTTACCTACCCCCATGAGCCTACTGAAACCCTGCCGGCCCAGGTTTTTAGCCCAATCCAGCATTAAAAAATGAGAGGTTGTAGCGGAAGAAAACCTTCACCCCACTGGGGGAGTCTTATACCAATCTATTCCATAGACTGAGGCAGTTGGATGTGCTAAGGCCAATCGAGTCAAAAATGCCAAACCCTCCTCCAAAGAATCTTGATTACTTTGTAAGATGTGAATATTGTTCTGGTACTCCGGGGCATGATACGGAGAAGTGTTGGTATTTGAAAAATGCTATCCAGAAGCTCATTGATACAAATTAGATCGAAGTCCAAACTCTGGAGGCACCCAACATCAACTAGAACGCACTGCCAACCCATGATGAGACAAACATGATCGAGATAGTACACAACGGAGTGGATCCCAAGAAGCACTCACAGTCCGTTATAATGATTCGGTCCATTGAGGCTAAGCCAGTCAAAAAACAAATGTTTGAAGGACCAGTGAACAATTTGAACATGACAAATGGTGAGCCATCTGTGGTAGTCAAGAAAGGATACCCAAACGATGTTGTAGTAAAGAAAGATAAGTTAAAAGTGGTTGTGCTAGGGTTGGCAAATTAGCCTATCGTAATTGTAGAAGGTACCTGTATGGACCCTATCATAATCAAGCATGTAACCCAGTTGCCAGTAGTCAGCACCAAGGCTATCCTGTGTAACTATGAACGGGTAATAGCGACCTATATGGGAAAGGAAGTGAAAGAAGAAGTCAATGAGGCCTAAGGACTAACTCTTTCAGGAAGATTCTTTTCCCCGGAAGAGTTAAGGAAAGCTAAGGCATCCAAAGGCAATGCAGTTCTAGTAAAGAAAGCAGTCCCGAGGAAGAAGTAGAAGAATTTTTGAGAAAAATGAAAGTACATGATTACTCAATTGTGGAGCAGCTGAGAAAGACACCCACTCATATTTCATTACTGTTATTTTTGATTCATTCAGATGAACATCGTCGGGCCCTGATGAAGGTCCTGAATGAAGCTCATGTCCCCGACAAAATTTTAGTAAACCATTTGGAGAAGATGCCAATAAAATATTTGAGGTGAACAGGGTCATTTTCTGTGATGACGAGTTGCCTGTAGAATGTAATGAACACAACAGGGCTCTCTACCTGGCGGTGAAATATGAAGATTCTATGGTCACCAGGGTTCTAGTTGACAATGGTTCCAGTGCAAACATTTTCCCTCTCTCTACTCTGAACAAGCTCAAAAGTTGATGCTGGGAGGATTCACAAGAACAACATATGCATCCGAGGTTTTGATGGTGGAGGGAAAGACTCGGTGGGTGATATAGTACTTGAATTGATAATAGGATCGATGTAATTCAGCATGGAGTTCCAAGTACTGGATGTAGCCATCTCTTACAATTTGCTGCTGGGTCGGCCTTGGGTACATGCTGCCAAAACAGTCCCGTCCACTTTGCACCAGATGGTCAAGTTTGAGTGGGATAGACATGAGATTGTCGTGCATGGCGAAGAAAGTGTGTGTGTTCACAGTGATGCCTCCATCCCATTTATTGAGGCAGAAGATGAGAAAGGGCCATGGGTCTACCAAGTCTTTGAAATAGTGCCAGTCGAGAAAGTTCCAGAAGGGAAATATGTTCCGACTCTAAGGATGGCCTCTGCATCTGTCACGGTGGCCTCTGAAATGCTGAAAAATGGTTTTGTGCCAGGAAAAGGTCTGGGTTCATCTCTGCAGGGTAACATATAGCAGTGTCCCTCCCTGAAAATTTGGGTACGTTCGGTCTTGGATTCAAACCTACAGGGGCAAATGTGAAAAGGTCTAAAAGGATGAAACGGAAGGGGTGGGCACTTTCTAAGCCTATCCTACGTCTATCCAGGTCTTTCATCATGCCCGAGGCCAGGAAACACCCAGTGACAATAGTTTCAAGTTCTATAGTTAACATTGATGAAGAGTTAATTGAAAGGTTCCAGAGGTTGTTCGATGATGTGAACATGATAGAAGTGGGAGAAGGTTCTAGCAAAGCAGACGTGCAGTTCGTCGGGCCAAATGTAAAGATCAACAATTGGAAGGCTACTCATTTCCCTACTAGAAAGGAGTTTTGGTAGTTTGCTTTGATTTTTTTCAGTTTATCTGGATTATTCCGGGGTTGTAATTCAAATTTTATTTTTCATCTATTTTGATGTACTATTTTCAATGAAATGCATTTTCGCTTTTCCATCATTCTTGATAGTTTTATTTTTGTTTTTCTTTTCTTTTCTGTACAGTTCTTTTTATGCTGGTTTCAATGACATGACATGCGTGAGAAATCTTTGGCCCAGTATTAAAAGCCAATCTAACTCTGAAATAATAATTCAAGAAATAGAGGGTGATGATGGACCAGAATATGATGAGGATGAGGCCTTTGAAGAGATTAGTAAGGAACTAAATCATTTTTAAGAAAAACCCAAGCCTAACCTGAATGATACGGAAACAATCAATCTAGGGAACCCAGATAATGTTAGAGAAGCTAAGATGAGTGTCCATCTTGAACCACAGATCAGGGAAGAAATAATCAAAGCACTGTTTGAGTATAAAGATATTTTTGCATGGTCATATGACGACATGCCGGGTATAAGCACTGACTTGGTGGTTCACAAATTGCCCACTGACCCGGCATTCCCTCCTGTCAAGTAGAAGTTGAGAAACTTCAAAACTGACATGAGTGTAAAAATCAAGGAGGAAATCACCAAGAAGTTGGACGCGAAGGTCATTCAGGTCACACGATAATCCACTTGGTTAGCTAATGTTGTGCCAGTGCCACAAAAGGATGGCAAGACCAGAGTGTGTGTTGATTACCGCGATCTCAACAAAGCAAGTCCAAAGTATAACTTCCCGCTACAAAATATCCACATTTTGATCGATATTTGTGCCAAGCATGATATTGGATCTTTTGTGGACTGTTATGTAGGGTATTATTAGATTTTACTGGATGAGGAAGATGCGGAAAAGACAACATTCATCACGCCGAGGGGAACATATTGCTACCGGGCAATGCCATTCGGTTGAAAAATGCTGGGGCAACCTATATGAGGGCAATGACTACTGTGTTCCATGACTTGATAAATAAGGAGATTGAGGTTTATGTGGATAATGTGATCATAAATTCAAAGCAATAGACCAACCACGTCAGAGATTCGAGGAAGTTTTTCCAGAGGCTTCGCAAGTACAATCTTAAGCTTAACCCCGCCAAGTACGCATTTGGTGTTCCATCCAAAAAATTGTTGGGATTCATATTTAGTCGTCGAGGCATTGAGTTGGACCCGTCAAAGATCAAAGCTATCCAAGAATTGCCACCTCTAAAGAACAAGACTGAGTGATGAGTTTGCTCGGGCATTTGAACAACATTAGCAGGTTTATTGCTCAACTCACGATAACTTGTGAACCCATCTTTAAGTTACTGATAAAGGATATTGCGGTCAAGTGGACTGATGAGTGCCAGGAGGCATTTGATAAGATCAAAGGATACTTGTCTAACCCACCTGTGCTGGTCCTACTGGAACCAGTGAGACCTTTGATTCTTTTCTTGACAGTCCTGGATAATTCATTTGGTTGTGTGTTGGGGAAGCATGACATCGCTGACAGGAAGGAGCAAGCCATCTATTATCTCAGCAAGAAGTTCACATCTTCTGAGGTTAAGTACACTCACCTCGAAAGGACATGTTGTGCCCTAACTTGGGTAGCACAGAAGTTGAAGCATTATTTGTCATCCTAGACTACTTACCTCATTTCTCGCTTGGATTCGTTAAAGTATATCTTTCAGAAACCTATGTCCATAGGGAGACTGCGAAGTGGCAGATTTTGCTCACGGAGTTTGACATTATCTATGTGACTAGGAATGCAATGAAAGCCCAAGCATTAGCCGATCATTTGGTCGAGAATCCGGTCGATAAAGAGTATGATCCATTGAGAACTTATTTTACCGATCAAGAGGTGATGCATATTGATGAGTTGGAGCAGGCTGAAAAAATAGGTTGGAAACTTTTCTTTGATGGAGCTGCTAACATAAAAGACATTGGGATAGGAGTTGTACTCATTTCTGAAACTGGGCATCACTACCCTATTACGGCTCAAATTCGTTTCTATTGTACTAACAACATGGCTTAGTACGAGGCATGCATTTTGGGTTTGAGGTTAGCTGTAGAAATGGGTGTCTAGGAAGTCTTGGTCTTAGGAGACTCGGACCTTCTAGTACACCAGATTCAAGGAGAGTGGGAAACACGGGATTTAAAGCTCATACCTTACCGATAGTGTTTGCATGATCTTTGTCAACGATTTCGATCAGTAGAGTTCAGGCATATTCCAAGGATCCATAATGAGGTTGCCGATGCTTTGGCTACCTTGGCGTCAATGTTTCACCATCCGGACAAAGCTTATTTTAACCCTCTGCATATTCAAGTCTGTGATCAGCATGCTTACTGTAACATGGTGAAAGAAGAACTTGATGGTGAGCCATGGTTCCATAGCATTAAGGAGTACATCAGAATGAGGATATATCCGGTACAAGCCATGAGGGATCAAAAGAGAACAATTAGACGATTGGCAAGAGGATTTTTCTTCAGTGGAGGAGTTTTGTAAAAAAGAACTCAATGTGCGGACTGCATATGAGTGGGTATGTTCTGGTGAAGAAAATTCTCCGAGTAGGTTATTATTGTCTCACCATAAAGTGAGATTTTATCAGTTTTGTGCGCAATTGTCATCAATGCCAAGTACGCGGAGATTTGATTCATTCTTCGCCATCCGAATTGTACACAATGTCTGCACCATGGCCCTTCGTTGCTTGGGGTATGGATGTTATTGGACCAATTGAGCCAGCAACATCCAATAGGCACAGGTTCATTCTGGTGGCTATTGATTATTTCACTAAGTGGGTTGAAGCTAAAACTTTCAAGTCTGTGACCAAGAAAGCAGTGGTCGATTTTGTCCATTCAAATATCATTTGTCGGTTCGGGATCCCAAAGGTGATCATCACAGATAATGGTGCTAATCTCAACAATCATTTGATGAAAGAGGTATGCCAACAATTTAAGATTATGCATCGCAATTCCACCCCATACTGCCCGAAGGCGAATGGAGCAGTCAAGGCAGCCAACAAGAACATAAAGAAGATACTGCGGAAAAGTGGTGCAAGGCTCCAGGAAATGGCATGAAAAGTTTCCCTTTGCATTGTTGGGTTATCACACTACTGTTCGCACTTTAGTAGGTGCAACTCCTTATTTGTTGGTTTATGGCACCGAAGCAGTGATACCCACAGAAATTGAAATCCCATCCCTCCGGATTGTTGCTGAAGCCGAAATTGATGATGATGAGTGGGTCAAAACCCGTCTGGAGCAATTGAGTTTGATTGATGAGAAAAGATTGGTGGTCATGTGTCATGGCCAGTTGTATCAAAAGAGAATGGCAAGAGCGTACAACAAAAAAGGTGCTTCCCCGAAAGTTTGAAGTGGGTCAACAAGTATTGAAATGCATCCTTCCATATAAGGCCGAAGCAAAAGGCAAGTTCACCCCAAATTGGTATGGGCTGTTCAGTGTAACGAGAGTGTTGCCCAATGGTGCATTGTATTTAACAAATATAGAAGGCAAATGTATAGACATGACTATCAATGCTGATGCAGTCAAAAGATATTATGTATGATTTCTTTGGTTTAAATGGTGTTTGTTTATACATGGCATGTTTTAAAGATTGGAATGTCGAAGTCATTTTGTTCTGCTATATAAACACTTAAACCTTTGTTACCCTTTTGAGCCTTATTTATTTCCTTTCATACCCCTCTTTTGGAATCAGTAGCGAAATTCAGTAATGAAGTAAAGAAGAAAAGAGACAAGAAAAGAAGAGGAAAGAATGGAAAAGAATGAAAAGAAAGAAAAAGAGAGAAAAAGAGAAAAAAAGAAGGAAAGGAAGGAAAAAGAGAGAAAAAGAAAAAAAATAAAAAGAAAAGAAAGAAAAAAAAAGAAAAAGAAAAAGAAAAAAGAAGAAGAAGAAAGAAACGGAAAGAGAGAAGTAACGACAACAAAGCAATTCCTATGACATAAACTACGTTCGACCTGATTCCTTTTAAAGATACGTAGGCAGCCTCATGGTTCGGTCCCATCAAAATAAAAATTCAAGTCCACAGGCAAAGAAACTGGGGCCGAAATTGTGGTTGTGTAAGAAATCTGATTCCAAGTGTTGTAACTTTAAACCCATTTAAGTTATTTTGAGCCATCTAATATCCTTTCTTTCTAACCCTATCCAAAGCGCACATTACAGTCCAAAGAAAGACCTTACGATCAGTCTTCGAGAGATGACGGGTCAAACAAATTGAGGTGATTCATATCAGGGGCAACACTCTGGTCTAAGAAAAAAAAAATGACAAATGAGAGTGTCTTATTGGTGAAAACCCTCATGGGCACCGTAAGACGACGAAAGATGATAGAAATAAAAATGAGAGACTCTTATTGGTCAAAACCCTCACAGGCATGATAAAGCAACAGTGAGTTGAGAGATGAACAAATGAGAGAGGTTTGTTGGTGAAAAGTCTTCGGGGCATTGCAAGCCAAACAAGGTTAGTGATTTGGCAAAGAATTGGGTTATGGAGATCGTGGGGCACAAAGTATGACAAGTGAATGGTGATTGATTGAATAGGATGGGCTGATTAATACGAAATGCATGTCATGATCATTGGTGCCAGCTGTTCCACTCAGATAAGTCTCTTTTCCTTTTCCCCTCTCAAACAGTCATCCAGTTTCGGATTTTACTTTATTCCTAATTCTCAAAGTCATTGCATTTCATTTCTTTTGGTTTTATTTCTGTAAGGCTTTTCCAATGTCAGCCTTATTTAAGCAAGTAAGAAGGGATTTCAAAGCTTACTACCAACTTCCAAACTGCACAATGAAAAATGCGGCCAGAACATGCCATAGATAGTATGATGTAAAGTGAGACATAAAGTGTCAGTGAAAGTTCCATTGGTTGATTGGTTTAGTAATTTTGTGGGAGATGCAAAGATTCAAATAGAAGGGTCAGAAATGTAAAACAACGGTTTGGGTATAGAGCACTTGGGTCATCCAGGGTCCTGCAGTTGAGGATCAGTCAGAAAGTCAAATAATTCATGGCCAGTTCAAGGAAGCCAGTCAAAGAAAAGCACGGCAGTGGAAGAGCTACCTTCAACAAGAATGACACAAACTAACCATCACATTTTTAAACTGACAAGATTTTCTTTGATTTGAAAAGGGGAAAAAAATTTTGTTTGCTTCTGAGAAACCCTCCGCAAGGAAAACCAAGTACCGAACAGGTTCAACCGTAAAATCTCACGACCCTCTTGGACAATGGGACTTAGTTTAAAATTCAAAACATTCATGAGTAACAAGATTTAGCATAAGTTTTACCTCAAGGAATTATAAGTTGGCTTTGAAGTTTTCATTCGTAGGATATTATTCAATTTGAAATTTTCACGACCCTCATGAATAATGGACTTATCTTTAAGACCTCCATTAGATAACAAGATTAGCATAAGTTCTGCCGTAGGGAAGTATAATTTAGCCTTAAAGTTGTCACTCTTAAGATAAGATTTGATTTTGGTTTTCAGGACCCTCTTAGATAATGGGATGTAGTTTTAAGATCTTCATAGATAACAAGATTTAGCGGAGGACATACCTTTAGAAAATATAATTTAGCTTTAAAAATGTTATTGGGATCTAATTTTAAAATTCTTAGACATATTTAATAACATGATTCAATTAACACTCACCGATGTGCCCAGCTATCAAACTGGGGCAGGAAATTTTCTTTGTTTTGTCTATTCTGTTGTAATCAGGTTCCCACTTGGAGAGCAAGGGAGAATAACACGATGTTTCAAGGATGGAAAGCAGTTCAGGTTCAAGAAATTAGGCACCCACCTGGGAAAACAAGGGAAGATAATTCAAAGGAAAAACAGCCGCAAGAGGAAGTAGTTCAATTATAGCAATCAGGAACCCACCTGGAGAACAAAGTGAAACAAATCGAGTCCCTAGGAAAAGCAGTTTAAGTGTTGGAAATCAGGAGCCCACCTGGAAAACAAAGGGAAAGCAGTTCAAGTGTCGGTAATATGGAGCCTACCTGGAGAACAAAGGGAGGGCAACAGTGTTCAAATGAAGACAGTAATCAGGAGCACACCTGGAGAACAAAGAGAAAGCAGCATGTTCAAAGGAAGACAACAATCGGGAGCCCACCTTGAGAATAAAGGGAAGCAGTTCAAGTTTTGAGGAAAAGCAGTGCAAGTGTTGGAAATTAGGAGCCCACCTGGAGAACAAAGGGAAGGCATCAATTTTCAAAGGAAGACAACAATCAGGAGCCCACCTGGAGAACAAAGGGAAGACACAAGTGTTCAAAGAAAGATATCAATCAGGAGCCCACCTGGAGAACAAAGAGAAGGAAGTAGTTTTCAAAGGAAGATGGTTCAAGTTCAGCAATCAGGAGCACACTTGGAGAACAAAGAAAAACAGTTCAAGTCTTAAGGAAAAGCAATGTGCAAGTGTTGGAATTCAGGCGCCAACTTGGAGAACAAAGGGAAAACAGCAATGTTCAAAGGAAGACGATTCAAGTTTGGTAATCAGGCGCCCACCTGGAGAACAAAAGGAGAACAAGTAAAGTTTCGGAGGAAAGGAAGATAATTCAAATGTTGATAATCAGGAGCCTACCTAGAGAACAAAGGGAAGGCAACAGTGGTCAAAGGAAGACGGTTCAAGTTCAGCAATCAGGCGCCCACCTAGAGAACAAAAAAGCACCTCAGAATACAATTCAAGGCACCAACAAAGGAAGTTCACCTAGAGAGTACAAGTCAACAGAGCAACAAAATCTGCAAGATCAAGTTTGAAGAAGTGTATATAGGATTCTTGTAATTCATATATCATAGTTTAGTCTAGCTTCTTTTATTTTGTCTCGGTATAATAAGGAGTTCAGCAAGCAGCAGCAGAAGCAGTAACCGTAAAATCACAGCTTCCTGGTAGTCCCAGCTACCAAAACTTCCCGAACTACACTGACCTAATTCCTTTATAGCCAAGGGTATGTAGGCAACTTCGGAAGCAGGGTGCGGTCAAATCTTTCAAAAATGCTTCCCACGGAGTGTTCAAACGGGCAAAAATTGCTCGCATCCGCTCACTTTATCTTTGCATGAAAACTCTTCGCATTTCCGAGCAAAGAGGGGCAGCTGTGAGCACGTGATTTTTGCCCTATATGAAATACTCCTACCGAATCCCAATGAATTAGATTTTTCTTTTAATAATTTGCTATTTTAGGAATTTTTGTGGATTTTCTTAATTATTTGCATTTTTTGTGGATGTTTAATTTTTATTTAAATCATGAAAATACAAAAATACTCTGCATTGCATTTAGGATTTTGTTTTTATATTTTTGGGATTGATCAATAATTATTTGTTTTATAAATTTTGAAAATAAAAAAAATAGTTTATTTCTACATTTTTATCTTTTAACTTTTAGCTATTGATTTTTCTATTTTCTTTTTAAATTTAGAATTAAGTATGGTTTATAATTGTTATAATTAGCTAATTCATTTAATTTCACACTTTTGGATAATTTAGGATTTTTTAATTTGTAGGATTTTAATTAAAAGAAAGGGAAAAATTAAAAAAAATAATAATAAGAGAAGGAATTGGAAAATTGATTTTCTTTTTGAAATTGGGCCATTTCAATTACCCGCTCAAAGCTTCCCCAATCCGGGCCCAAACGTGAGCTAACCTGGTCCAGTCTCTAGCCCCAACCAAACGACCCTGTTTCCTTGGTTCAATCCTAGCCATCGATCTAAGTTAACCCAATGGATAGGAACTGGGGATCCCCATTGTATTTAAATGTCGGAATCCAGCTTCCCCCCAGTCCAAACCCCTCTCTTCTCTCATCGTCTCCTTCTTCAAAGACCCAAAACCCTAGCACCGCCCTAACATGCCTTACCCTCCCCGGTGGCGGCACCACATCAAACCACCTCTAAATCACACCCATAACCCCCAACCCCTCATCTTCCTAAATCCTAAAGCAATTCCCCTCAAATCCCTCTCCGTCACCTCGGATTTTGGATCTGAGGTCAACAACCCAAATCTTAAAATTTCCAAATCTCTCAAGTCGTCATGTTTCCCTGAGCTATTGAAGTTGAGATTTGTGTTGTTCGCTTGTTCTCAACAGAACATGCGATTAATACCAATCTCATCTCAAATCGGAGGACAACGGCAAGTCTTTCAACTGATGCTTTTTATCGACTCATTTGTAGATTATGGTAAAACAACACTTCCTTCCCATTTTGATTGCATGCCCGTTTTTTCTTTTACCATATCTTGTCAGTCCCTCTTTAAACCATGTTTTACTTGATTCCTGATTCTGTTTTCATTTCTTGCCACTCGTTCATTCATTTTTTGTTATATCAAATCAGTAGGTTATGATTTTTGTTTAGTCCATTAGTTAAGTATGTTCATATGAGAGTCCTTCTTGCTCTAATCTTTTAATTAATTTAATTAGGTTTTGGCTCGATTTTTTAATCTGATTTAATTCTAGTTTATTTAGTTTTGTCTCATAAGTTGTTTGTTCAAGTCATGTTTTGATTTTGAAATCATGTAATTCTGGATTTGTTTTCTTTTTCTTTTTTCTGAACCACTAGATTTGATTTTTGATTTGGGTCAATTTATTTGATTGGGCTTTGAGGCCATCCCTGACCCGTTTCAAGAAGCTTGTTTATGTCTTGGGTCAAAATTGACCCATGTAATCTTCTGAAGGTAAATAGCAGAAGCCTAAAGGGTAGTTTAGGAACTTTAACAACGGGAATCTTCATTAACTAATTGGGAAACTTCCTGGAAGGTGGGGAAAAGAATTATTTTGAAAAATAGGCTAGAAAATTGGGGTTTAACTTGAAAAAATAAAAATCAAAGAAGGGGTAATTGGTAAATATAAAACCAATTCTGCTACCCTAGAGGTCCTCTATAAGATGCCTGTTTTTCTTCTTTGTCAGGGGGACTTGGAGCGATCAGACCTAAAATTTTTAGAAACGACTGAAACTATACATTGTTAAGTCTCAGAAAACTAGAAGAAAAATACAAAAAAAAATTATCCAAGCACTGTTACATTGAAGCTGTTATGTGATTTCTTTGGGTTTTAAAGATTTGAAGTAACTTGATGATTCTCATTCTGGGTTCAAGATATGGTGGTAGCTGGTTGATAAATTTTTTCTTGCAGCTGTTTTAAGAGATGTTGACACTTAAACTTCTTTGCTGAAGTTTTCTTTTGATTTTTCTCTGTTGTTTCAGGTACGTTCGAGCTTGGAAATGTGCAAAATAAAGTTGAGTATTCAATGTGTTTGAATAGAATTGGATTTCTCTTTTAGATTTTGATTTCTTTTGTCAGCATTACATAGTCACTGTTTTCTAAGTTACAAATAATGTTAGCCCTAATACCTTATCCCCTAGTAAGATTAAGGTTACATATGCTAAAAGATGTAAGTCTGTATAATACTCTAACTATGATTTGGGGACTGTGCTCAACCGTGGATTGTAAGGCTGCTATATGAGTTTGGTAGTTGAATATTTTGATTTTTTGGCTTGAAATCAGTAAGCATTCCCCCTTTTTTAAGATCTAAAATTGGACAAGTTTGAATCCAGGCTTGTAGATGAGTTCTGTTCTGAAATCATGTTAGTGTTTGTTCGAAATTCGAATTCTGTTATGTTTAAAATGATGAGACAAATGGTGTATGGGCTATTATAACAGTAGAGGTTGCATCTTCATTATATACTTTGATTTACCATAAAAAATATGCTTTGTATTTGTGTAAAACTTGCAAGAACCGTCAGTATTTGTTTTGATATCAAGATTTTCATGAAGAAATGTAATTTGCCTCAATTAACTGTACTGAGTCACGTGACTAGGCCTTTGGCGTTGGCCCAGTTGTGGCAAGTGCACCTTTGATGATTATTTGTGCCTTCTAGGCTTTGTGTGAACCCGGTCATCTCTTGTGTTTTGATATGGAAATCTCCAAAAGACAATTGGGCCTGCTGCCAGCCTAAGACCTTCAAACAACCAAATACCTAATTTCATTCAATACCAGTCCATTAATTATTCAGTTTACTTTGAACATTAGCTTAAAATAAATTCGAACTCTCTCAGCTTTCTTTAATTAGTTGGACCCTTTTAAATTAGATTGAGGTGTGTCATCAAAATTGATCTATGGCCCTCACATGTTGTAATTAGACATTAGGATAAATATTCATAGAAAAGCCTTTAGGGCCGTTTAAAATATAATTGTGATGGTGTACGTGCGCGTGACATAATTACAATTCTAAAAAATCCAACTCGGAGTATGCGTTCGCGCAACCCCAAATAAATTCTCTTACTAATGAAACTCATTTAATATGTCAGTAATTAATATTAGTTTATAAAGTTTTGAGGTGTACCATCCACAAGTTAATTATTCATGGCCCTCATTTTAATAATCTAGATATAGAAATTGACAAATGTTCGTAGTTTGCTTTAGGCGCATTTATGTACTATCATGGTCGTGGACATGTTCGCGTGGCATGACTGTGATTTGTAAAAACAAAACCGGAGTATGCGTTTGCGCAACTTTGGCCAAATTTCTTAATAACAATAAAGCGTCATTAATTATGGACATGTGCGTGTGACATGATTTTTGATGCGCCAAACAAATGGGTACACGTACGCGTGACCCGTTTCAAGATAATTTTCGTAATTAAAAAGCGGTGAAAGGTAAATGCATATAGGTTCTAAAACTAGTAATTAGAAAATTAGTCAAGCCAAGTATGATCAAAGCGACCGTGCTAGAACCACGGAACTCGGGAATTCTTAACACCTTCTCTTGGGTTAACAGAATTCCTTACCAAAATTTCTCTGTTTGCAGACATAAACAGAGTAAATATTTTCCTCGATTCGGGATTCAAACCGGTGACTTGGGACACCATAAATTATCATAAGTGGTGACTCTAATTCTTAAATAAAATAATCACGTTTCGATTGTCACTTAAATTAGAAAAAACACCCTTATATCCTTCCGGAGGTAGTAAAAAGGAGGTGTGACAACAACTATGAATGCTCGGTTGATGCAAGAAAATTAGATCAGAAGTGTCACGACCCAACTTTCCCACCATTTGGGTATCATGATGACACCTAGTCTTAGGGACTAGGCAAGCCTAACTCATACTGAAATACCACAATAATAAATGAAATTTAACAGTCTTGAAGCAGAAATCTCTACAAAATTTATAATTCTCAAAACCCGGTAGTACAAGTCATAAGCTATACGGAGTTAGCTACCACTTCTAAATATAACTCTTCAGAAAAGAATGAAAACTGTTGAATACAAGTAAGAAGGTGACTCCATAGCCTGCGAACACAGCAACAGGTTTGCCTTGAGTCTCCTAAGCAATGATCCCCACAGCTACTAATGATCAATACCTGGATTTGCATAACAAAAATGCGCAGAAGAGTAGCATGAGCACACACAGCGGTGCCTAGTAAGTATCAAGACTAGCCTCGGTGGAGTAGTGATGAGAAACAGTCAAGACACCTACCGGTCCAATAAACTGTTGAAATATAGGAACAATGGAACATGATGTATATACAAAGACTACACGAAATGGCTAACGATACTACAATCATAATAAGGGAAGAAAACAACAAGTTACAGCGGAAATACCAAAATAATGACATAGAAGAGCGAGCAAAAACACAAACCCAAATCCTAGATTCACAATACAGTAAAGGTAAGTAGTAACTCAAATCCTACTAGTGTTCACATTAGGTCTTATCCAATAATTTTCGCAAAGTATCGATTTACAGACAAATTATAGCTCACGAGTCCCAGTACCTAAAATCTTACACTTGGCATCCTGTGCCCCCATCACACCTCATGGTCATGTTGACAACTCACATGCTAACTAGAGCCACTTTCACATATATAACAAGTAAACGAGGGTGTGCATCTATACTCAGAAAAATCAGGAGGATTTCACATCCAATAGGAGTGTTCAACTACGTGTATGCTTGTGCAAGTGCTTTAACATAGTTCCTACCAGCTAATAAGCATAAGGAAAAGAATGGACAACATATAAGATGTTTCCTCACAACTTACATGAGATAAAGTTCATACAGGTACCACAACACAATATCAAAAAACAAGAATGCCCCCACGCCAACAAATCATCACAATCAATCCCTGACATAGCCCACCTTGCCTCGCCACATGTGCAAATAATAACATAATAAGTGCCCGTCTTATTTCGCCACACGTGCATCATAATGTTCCCACCCTGTCTCGCCACATGCGCAACCCAGATATAAGCATATATATATATATATACACACACACACACACACACACACACATGCCCCGCCTTGTCACGCCGCATGTGCTATATATCAATAGTAGCAATAGCACGACAGAAACCTCGTACAACCCTATAATAACAACCATACGGCAGAAACATTGTGCATCACAATATCAATAACTGCACGACAGAAACCTCATGCACCACCAGAATAAATACAATAGCAACAAGGACAATATATACAAGAACACGACAAGTAAATCAACTCAAGAACTTTCGATCACAAAGAGACGGTAAAACTAGTTCACAAGGAATAACCACAATAGAGAATACTAAGCATAATAAGAACAACTCAACAAGGGAGAAAATAATATGAAGCAATGATCCCACAATATATAATCACCAACAAGGAATCTAACACGAATCAAATAATTCCAAATACGAAAATGTCAACTAAATATAGGATATCTAAACTTCTTTTAAAGTTGGGAAATTTATGAAGAATATACAATAATTTCAATTAAGGATGAGCAGCGGGAAGATAATCATAACCTCAATTAAGACGAAACAATTACCGGGGAGATAATAATGATTTCTAATAAAGATGAGCTGTTTTGTAAGATAGCATGCCAATAGAAGAGGTAAAAATCTTCAATTAAGCAAAATAAGAGTCAAATAGGCAATAAGAATGAATCATAAGCAATTAATTCATATTAGAGCTTGTAGAGATGAAACTAGTAAGTGGAAAACTCAAGCATATCAAGTACACATTCATACACAGTGAATATAAGTACATAAGAACCTTAAAAGGCCAATTTTTCCACAAATAAGTCTGAGAACGCACTCGTCACCTTGCGTAAATGAACTACAATCAACATAGCATACTCAAATCATAAGGTGAATCCCCCACACAAGGTTAAGCAAGATAATTACCTCAAAGACGACAAACTAATACTCTAAAATGCACTTCTCTGGTGAAAAGACCTCCGCACGGCTCAAATCTAACCTAAATAATTTCAAAGCAGAAATAAAACACATAAGAAACTATGTCGGATCACAAAGTCTCAATCTTTAACAAAATTCAAAAATCAGTCCAAAAGTCGACCCGTCGGGCCCACACCTCAAAACCAAATTTTGGTTTACAAAAATTGAATACCCGTTCCGATACGAGTTCAACCATCCAAATTTATAAAATTCTGATACCATTTGGTCCCCCAAATCATGATTTTTTATTTTAGGAATTTTCTTCAAAAACCAACACTTTTCCTAACCCAAAACATGAATTAAATGATGAAAATGAAGATAAAATCATGGAGTATGTTATATTCTAGGTTAAGAACACTTAGCCAATTGATTTGTGAGAAAAAACCTTAGAGAATCGCTCAAAACCGAGCTCCACAAGTCAAGATATGAATAAAATGGTCTAACCCTTGATTTGGGAATATATTATACTTGCCCTAGGGTTGTTCTTAGCTTTCACGACCCCAGTTCGCCCTCCGTGAACTATTGTGATGGCACCTAGCCTCTACGACTAGGTAAGCCTATCAAATGTGGAAAATAAACTAAACTTGTAGAATATATAATCAAAAGCCAAAAATAACTGAAGGGAACAATATTTAATGTTGCTCGGCATATGCATACGACTTCTCAAAATCTGATACATGATCCCAAAACCCGAAAACTCACGGATCCACAAGCTAAGAAAAATACTACATAGCTTTAATCTCTAGAATGTCTAATAATAACAGAAAGTACAGAAGGGCTAAATACTAAATGCAGGAATAGAAAGAGACTCCTCGGTCTGCGGACGCAGCAGATATCCCTCGAAGTCTCGTAGAATCGCCTCACCTCAAGAATGATAAGCCTGAGTAGAGGTACATGGATATGCACAGGAAAAACATGCACAAAAAGGGCATGAGTACACCACAGCGGTACTCAGTAAGTGGCAAGCCTAACCTTGATTGAGTATTGACAAGGAAGATCGGGGCCCTACTGAGGTTAAATAAAAGATATAATTTGACAGTATAGAACAAAAAATAGTATAAGTATGAGCAGCGTTGAAAGTAACACAATATAAAGGACAACAACAACTGCACAGAAACAATGTAAACACCGAAGGAAAATACAGCTTAACTCCAACAATATAAACCAGGGATCTTCCAGGATACCATCCTGAAGTCCCAAATATACATATCCTATAAGTCTCTCGGGATACCGCCCCGTAGTCCAGCTCATAGTACACGAGGATCTACCGGAATCCCATTCTGTATTACCAAACATAAATACCCAGTACTGGGTGAATCAATCGGGTGCATTCCCATAGTTCCATATCACTATGCAGGGGGATCTACCGGAACCCACATCCGTAGTCCCAATGTAAATACAAAAGTAGCAACATGAGAAATGCTCAGAAATATCAAACTTCCTACTAAGGCAAACAAATAGTCTAGCCTAGCATGCTCCACATAATTTAGGTAAAGCAATTAATAGATAAGGCAATTTAATCACTTAGACATGCTTTCCCTGAGATAACACATGCTTAAATAGTACAAGCAGTAAAACAAGGAAGTAATCATACTAGTAGTACTTAATGAAAAAAATCAGATTTCCAACAATTAGTCCACGTACGCACTCGTCACCCTATGTACAAGGCATTTCAATTAACAATTATATCAAATCCCAAGGGAAAAGTCCCCCACACAAGGTTAGACAAGCGACTTACCTCGAACAAGTGCAAGTCAACCCAAAAATACGCTTTTGCCACGAGTGTCCGACTCCAAATAGCCCAAATCTATTCAATTCAATTGCATATTGTAAATAACACTTCAAGTAATTGATTCTACAATTAAATTCTAAGCTATTACGGGAAATTAGGCAAAATGACCAAAACGCCTCTCAGGCCCATGTCTCAGAATCAAGTAAAATTTATAATTTCGGAATCCTCATACTCTCACGAGTCTATGCATAACAAGAACACTAAAATCGGAGTTCAATTGCTCCCTCAAATACCCCTTTTTGGGTCTCTTAAACTCCAGCCCTAATTACCCATTTCTCACAAAGTTTTCCACCACTAATCAGCTATTTAATCACATTAAAATGACTTATGAATTCGAAAATGTTACCTCCAAGTGATTCCCATTGAATCCCTCTTCAACCCTCTTCAAAAAGCTTCAAAATTGCCTAACAATGGAGGAATCTAGGCTAAAATTTGCAAAATAACCCCTTTAAAACATTCTACCCAGACATTTAATTCCTCCTTCCCGAACGTGGTCAGAGTCTCGCGTTTGCGAAGCACAAAATAACTTTGGCCATTTTTCCTTCTTCAAGAATGAGTCCTCTACTCCACAAACGCGATGCTTTGCACAGACGTACCTTCACGAACGCGACGGGCACCACGCGAACGCGATGCACAAAACTCCACTGGGCCAATTCCTCTTACGTGAACGCGAAGCCCAATCGCGAACGTGTAGCACAACCATCCAGCCTCTTCGTGAATGCAGAGGCCCTCTCCTAAACGCGAAGGTCAAACTTCCCCCAGCCCCATCTCCTCTTCGCGAATGCGAGAACCAATTCGCGAACGTGAAGAAGGAAACCAGAACTGACTGCTGTAACAATTTCTGCAATTTCCCAAGTTCCAAAAATGACCTGTTGAGCATCCGAAACACACCCGAGGCCCCCAGAACCTCAACCAAACATGCCAACCAATCCTAAAATATCATTAAAACTTGTACCAATATTCAAAACACTTCAAACAACATCAAATTCCCCAAAACACATCGGATTCAAGCCTAAGTTTCTTAAAATCTTTTGAATTCTGCTTCTGATTAAAAACCCAAGCAAACCGCCTCCGAATGACCTGAAATTTTCCACACACATCCCAAATGACATAACGGAACTACTGCAACTATCAAAATTCCATTTCGACACTCGGATCAAAGTCTCTCTATCGAACCGGAAACTTAAAAAATTCAACTTTCGGCATTTCAAGCCTAAATTAGCTACGGACATCCAAAAAACAATCCGAACACACCCCTAAGCCCAAAATCACCTAACGGAGCTGACGGAACCATCAGATTCCATTCCAAAGCTGTCTTCACACTACTCCGACTATGTTTAACTTTCCAACACTTAAGCTCTTATTTAGTGACTAAGTGTCCCAAAACTCTCCGAAACTTAAAATCGAACGTCCTGACAAGTCAAAATAGCAGGAATAAACTCGGGAGAAGAAGTTAATAGGGGATCGCAACATTAAATTCTTAAGATGACCGGCCAGGTCATCACATCCTCCTACACTTAAACATTCATTCGTCCTTGAACGAGCATAGAGACATACCTGAAGTAGTGAAAAGATGAGGGTAACATCTATGCATATCCGACTCGGTCTCCCAAGTCGCCCCCTCCACTGAACCTTCACTGATGCAATGTTCTTTGACCTCGCTTCCTCACCTGCCTCTCCAATATAGCCACTGGCTCCTCAACATAGGATAGATCCTTGTCTAGCTAGACTGAACTGAAATCCAACACGTACGATGGATCACCGTGATACATCCGGAGCACCTAAACATGAAATACCGAATGGACACCTGTCAAGCTGCAAGGTAAGGCAAGCACATAAGCAATCTTCCTAACATGCCTCAATATCTCAAAAGGGCCAATAAATCTCGAACTCAGCTTCCCTTTCTTCCCAAATATCATAACGCCCTTTATAGGCGAAACCCGAAGCAGAACCCGCTCTCCAACCATATAGGAAACATCACGAACCTTCTGGTCCGCATAGCTCTTCTGTCTAGACTGGATGTACGGAGTCTATCCTGAATCACCTTAACCTTCTCCAAAGCATCCTGGACTAAGTCTGTGCCTAATAATCTAGCCTCACCCTGCTCGAACCAGCCCACCAGAGATCTACACCGCCTACGATATAGAGCCTCATACGGTGCCATCTGAATGCTGGACTGTTAACCGTTATTTTAAGCAAACTCCGCCAATGGAAAGAATAGATCCCAAGAACCCCCAAACTCAATCAAACACACACGGAGCATATCCTCAAGAATCTGAATAGTGCGCTCGGACTGTCCATCCGTCTGAGGGTGAAATGTTGTGCTCAACTCCACCCGAGTACCCAACTTCTGCTATACGGCACTCCAGAATCGCGATGTGAACTGAGTACCTCTATCTGAAATGATGGAAACTAGGATACCATGCAGACGGACAATCTCCCACATATAAATCTTCGCCAACCGCTCCGAAGAATAAATAGTACACACAGGAATGAAATGAGCTGGCTTGGTCAGCTGATCCATAATTGCCTAGACAATGTCGAACTTTCTCAAAGACCGCGGGAGCCCAACTACAAAGTCCATGGTGATCTGCTCCCACTTCTACTACAGAATCTCTATCTGCTAAAGCAATCCACCCGGTCTCTGGTGCTCATACTTCACCTGCTTACAATTAAAGCACCAAGCTACAAACCCAACTATATCCTTCTTCATCCACCTCCACCAGTAGTGCTGCCTCAAATCCTGGTACATCTTTGTGGAACCCAGATGAATGGAATACCGCAAACTATGGGCCTCCTCTAGAACCAACTCCCAAAGTCCGTCAACATTGGGTACACAAACCCGACCCTGCATCCTTAATATTATATCCTCGCTAATGTTCAGATCTTTGGCATCACCATGATGAACCTTGACCTTAAGGACAAGCAAATAAGGGTCATCAAACTGACGCTCCCGGATACGATCAAATAAAGGAAAACCGAGAGATCACACAAGACAGAACCCAACTAGGCTCTGAAAGATCCAATCTCATAAACTGGCTGGCTGGCTAAGGCCTTAACATCCATCACCATAAACCTTTTTGATGCTGGTAGATAAGCCAAACTCCTTAAACTCTCCGCCTGGTGACTCAAAGCACCGGCTACCACATTGGCCTTGACCGGGTGATACAAAATAGTGATATCATAGTCCTTCAGCAGCTCAAACCACCTCCTCTAGCACAAATTTAGATCCTTTTGCTTGAACAGGTGCTGCAAGCTCCGATGGTCAGTACATATCTCACAAGGCACGCCGTACAAGTAATGACGCCAAATCTTTAAGGCATGAACAATGGCAGCTAACTCATGATCATGGACAGGATAATTCTTCTCATGTATCTTCAACTGTCTGGGCACGTAGGTAAAGCCAACTCTCGAGGCATCACAATAGACTGTATAGAACCCTGAGCCTGCAGGCAATATAAAAACTGGGTCCGTAGTCAAAGCTATCTTGAGCTTCAGAAAGCTCGCCTCACACTCTTTCGTCCACTGGAACGGAGCACCCTTCTGGGTCAATCTGGTCATAGGGGCTATAATCGATGAAAACCCCTCTACAAAATGTCGGTAGTAACCCGCCAAACCAAGGAAACTGCGGATCTCTGTAGCTGAGGATAGTCTGGGCCAGCTCTGCACTACCTCTACCTTCTTTGGATCTACCCGAATACCCTCACTTGATACCACGTGGCCTAAGAATGCCACGCAATCCAACCAAAACTCACATTTTGAAAACTTTGTATATAACTTCTTTTCCCTCAGAGTCTGAAGCACTGTCCTCAGATGCTGCTTATGATATTCCCGACTCCAGGAATATACTAGAATCTCATCAATAAAGACAATGACAAAAATGTCAAGATATGGCTGGAATACACTGTGCATCAAATTCATAAAGGCTACTAGGGAATTGGTTAGCCCAAATAACATAACAAGAAACTCGTAATGATCATACCGAGTCCTAAAAGAAGTCTTCGGGATATCTGGCTCCCAAATCTTCAAATGATGGTAACCTGAGCGCAAGTTAATCTTAGAAAACACTCGTGCGCAATGAAGCTAGTCAAATAGATCATCACTACGAGGCAAAGGATAACAGTTCTTTATTGTAGCCTTGTTTAACTGGCACTAGTCGATACACATACGCATAGAACTATCTTTTTTCTTCACAAACAAGACAGGAGCACCCCAAGGTGATACACTGGGTCGAATGAAACCCTTATCAAACAATTCCTACAACTGATCCTTCAACTCCTTTAACTCAGGAGGATCCATACGACATGGAGGAATGGAAATGGGTTGAGTGAACGACAACAAATCAATGCCAAAATCAATATCTCTATCAGGTGGCATGCCTAGAAGATCAGCTGCAAACACATCGAAAAAGTCCCGAACTACTAGAACTGAATCAACTGTAGGGGTATCAATACTGATATCTCTCACATAGGCTAGGTATGCGTCACACCCCTTCTGAACCATACATTGAGCTATAATGAAAGAAATAACTCTACTGGGAGTGTGATCTAAAGCAACCCTCCACTCAAAATGCAGTACACCTGGCAAAGCCAGCGTCATGATCTTGACGTGACAATCAAGAATAGCATAATGGGGCGAAAATAAGTCCATGCCCAAGATAATATCAAAGTATACAATGCTGAGCAACAATAAATCGGCTCTAGTCTCAAAACCACTAAGAGCAACCAAAAACGACCGATAAATGCGGTCTACAACAAGAGAATATCCCACAGGAGTAGAAACATAAACGGGGGAACTCAAAGAATCCCAAGATATACACAAATGCAGAGAAAAGTAAAAAGACATATAAGAACAAGGGGAGCCTGGATCGAATAGAATCGATGCATCTCTGTAACAAACCAGTATAATACCTGTGATGACAGAATCAGAGGCAACATCCTCGGTAAGGGTAGGAAGGGCATAGTATCGGGCCTGGCCTCCCCCTCCAGGGCCACCACTACCTCCCCGACCTCTACCTCTAGCTGGCTGAGCAGGTGGGGTAGCAATTGGAGCTGTAACCATAGCCAAAGAAATCTGCGGGGCGCCATGTGGCTGAGAAGTCTGTGGAGGTGCACCACTCCCAAGTCTGGGGCAATCCCTCAACATATCGCGTGTGTCACCACATTCAAAACAAGATCTTGGAGGACGTGGTGGCTGTGACTGGCTCGGGCCAGGTTTACTGGACTGACCTTTGAAAGCACACCGCATAGGAGGCGTGCTAGAAACTAGAGGTGCATAATAAGGCTCCAGAGGCCTAGGAGGAGCTGGAGCACTACTGGTTGCTGGAAGAGCTGAATGAATAGTGTGACTCATATAACCCCTACCATGATGACCTACAGCTGGGGTACGTGTAAGGCCCCGTGAAATCCCTACTCGAAAACACAGATCCCATGGTGCCAAGTTAGGAGCATGTGTTAGCAATTCATAAATATAAGCTCGCCGCGGAGCCGACCTTTTTGGATTGAATAATGTATTAAAAAGTCAAGAATAAGTTTCCAGAAAAATGCATGAAATGTGGTCCAAAATGCGGCTGCAAATCAGGAATGCGGACCGCATATCCGCTGCAGAGTGAGTCAGAATGTTGGTTAAAATTGAAGTCAGTTATGCGGTCGAAATGCGGTCGCATAATCGAAATACGGACCGCATAGTATTCGCATTTTTTCCTTTGAATTTTGCGAGGGTCAGTTCTACGGTACACTTTGTGACCGCAGATTATGAATGCGGACCGCATTCTTACCGCAGACTCAGTCAGAGTGTCAAGTTTCTGGGGTGCATTTTGCGGTCCATTATGCGGACCGCATGTTTACTTTTGCGATCGCATATTTGACTCGGGGCCCCAATTTTCTAATTTTTAACCCAAACTCCCTATCGATATATCTGGTATTATAGCTCATTTTAAGCCACTTTCTGAACATTTCTAGAGGGAGAGAGAGGGTTTTTAGAGAGGGAAAGTATCCCCATCAAATTACTCCATAATATATGGCTAAATCCTTGAAGAAAATCACGTGGAGACCCCTAGACCTTCATCTCAAGAGGTAATACTTCATCACCCCAACTCTTGTTTGTTTTATTCTCAGATATAAGGGGTCACTAGTGAGGTTATTCATGG
>MU708899.1:36516-53943 GCA_026770625.1 Nicotiana glauca | reverse complement strand
TGGTATTTGGCAACGATTTACAAACTTGTAATATTTTGATATTTATAATTTAAGCTGCTAATGAAAATGAAATGGAAATCGTTAATCATACGTTGATAGAATTTGATGAATGGAGTCAATCTCCTATTTATTCATGAGTTAGTTTGGGTAGAATGAGACCTAATAGGCTTGCTCGGTCGGGTTTACTCGGTTGAGCACCGGTCGCGCTCCTCGGATTTTGGGGCGTGACAAACTTGGTATCAGAGCCAGGTTTTAAAGTGTCCTAGGTTGTCTCGGAGCCGTGTCTAGTAGAGTCCTTCTTATCGGTGTGTTGTCGACCACATCTATAAGTTGGAGGCTATTCAGACATTTAGGAATTTCACCCTTCTTTGATACTCCAATCGTGCAATAGAGCTCAAGTTAGGGAGCTTATTTTCCTCTCTAGTTCTTATTCTCAAGATTGGTAACCTTGATGCCACAATCCGCAAATTTGAAGCATATAGGGAGGGATTGATCCCACTATTGAGTCCGAGTGGATTGCCCAAGGACTTGTTAGGATAATGTATTGAGATATAGATAGATTGGCAATACATATCGCTAAGAAGGGAGTGTCCTTGTCCTTATTGATGTCTATGCACCATCAGATCATGTGGTATATCAGTATATTACCTACGTACGTTAGAGATATAGAGTCGAGGGGTATCGATTAAGCTATTTCCCTACCAACCTAACATCGTTACATGAGTCAAATCAGAATTTCTACTTATTGTATATGTACATCCATATTGAAGAGTTCTCATAAATATGGTCTTAACAAGGTGTTGAATAACAAAACATTGCATGTATCGACTCTTTTGAACGAGATGCACTATTTGTGAATCTACTCCCTTATGAATTATTTTATTTACATTCTTGTGAGATTAAGTTCTATAATTATGCCCTTGAACTAAGTTATAACTTTAGGATTGCTATTTCCCACTTGGTTTTCCTAAAATTCTCACCAAGGGATTATATCCGATGAATTTCTTACAGAATCTTTTATTTAAATGGACAAAATCTACTCGCTTGTGCCTATACATGCACCGTCGTAAAGTTTACCTATGTGGTGTCAAGTTCCATGCAAAGCATCCCAGTGCTGCGATCCTTCTCGAGTCACTCTTTTACTCAGTTGTGTATATGGCTTATATGACTTGAACAGTCAATCTACTCTCTTGCGAGTACCAACATGAAAGCTTCTCGCTGCCTAGTAACATAAGAGCGTACCTTAACACCTCACATGAGTGCATGTCAGTCAAAGTGGTCACCGTATGCATGAATATAAAGTCTCTCTGAAAATTGAGATCCTCACGTCTACGTCATAGGAAGATCATGTGTTGCCATAACCTTCGTGTCCACTTGGGACATTTTGTAGTAAGTAGCTCAACTTGTCCTGGTATTGTGGTTGCTCGTGGCATGGTCGTATATTGCAATAGGGAGCTAATATAGAAGAAGCGAGTCCAACTTATAACAAATTTTTTAATCTCCTCTTTACACCTTCATAACATGTGTTGATTGTGTTTTTTTAGTTAGTGAATTCATTGTGCTAGTTTTCCCACACGTGTTCGATAACCATGAGAGAACATATCCTTCTATGAGTCATTGAAACACTTTCTGTCTCGTAAGGACCCTTACTAGGCTCTCCGTCAAGACCAAGCACACCTTTGGGGGTTATTATAGCAAAACACAAGTTTCTCATGTTATTCTGTCTTTCATTAGCATCTGGGTAGTTCTTAAGTTAAAATCTATGAATAACTCATTAAGAACATTAGCAAGCCCTCTATGATTATTCTATACTATCTCATTGGGTTCCCATATCACCTCAAGTTCATCAAGGGTTGATAGCATGTCGCAATTGCCGAGATCGAATGATCTCCTCTCGATAATGGATTATCTACACATGTGCTAGTCCAATGATCTGTTTATCAGTCTAACTCTCGCCTATAGGTTTTAGGTTAACCAAGGAGAAATACATGTAGTAACACATTCATATGTTCTCTCGGTCATGTCTTATAACATCTCCCAATATGGCTCGTAATAGATGGTTGTATAGAAGTGTGTTGTAGTGCTTCATTATGAAGTAGAGTTGCTAAAATATAATTGGATTTTGAATTCTGGAGCTATACATCACGTGACTACATAGAGAGACCTTCTTTCTAAAATGTAGCTTCTTATAATCACTTTATATTACCACCGTTCCTAGTGGTTACGATGTAAAGGTTACTTCCATAAGGCTCTTTCCCTTTCTTTTCATTTGTCTTGCATCGTGTGTTGTTTACCTATAATCTTCGATGCGTTATTAACTCGATGTCTCGACTAGCCATCCAACGATATGATCTGATTTAATTAACCTTACTTTTATGTACTCTGCAAGCGCCCTGAGAGTGGGTAAATTTCCCCTTTTCTACAGACTTCTAATTTCTTCAACTCTGTTTAAGCTTGTCGATTCCAAGTGGTGCTCTTAGTTGTGCTACCTTACCATCTATTTTCATCTGATAACTCATTTTATGTTTCATGGCATCAAAAGAGAAAGACTTATAGCTTCAAGGGTGGGGACATATTCCTTTTGTTAGAATAAATTAATAATGCTGGTACTCCTTGTAGATTTTCTTCTAACGATCATTTACCTGCTCTGCTTGTCCCTGTGACTAGATAACCTAGGTTGCTTATTCCTGATAAATGTATTACGACGGCTCATTATTTTAAACTTATCCATGTGAGCACTTTGAGGCCTTATTCTATACCAACTCGTAATGGTTTTAAGTACCTTCTCATCATTGTTATTGGTTTTATAGGACTACGAGGGCTTGTCTCATGGGATTCAAGAGTAATGATTTTCCTTAAAATTCGAGATTCAATTGCCATGATTTCAAACCAAAATGTATACCTTTTTCCAAAGTCTTAAACGGGTCGGATTGGTTGGGTTACGCGACTTTCTTCTCACTCGACTTCTAGAATAATTGACTATATCACTTCCATGTGAGGATAGTTTTGCTACCCTTGGTATTAGACCTCCTTGGGAGGATAGGAGTGTCATTGTCTTTCTCCCTGGAGCATCATGTTAACCATTAGAACGCCTCTAGCCAGTACATGATTTCATCCCAACATTTAGATGTCCGAGCTATGTGGTCTTACAAAAAAAAGGATGAGATTAGGTGCCCTCAGATTTTTGCACATATCATGAGCATATTTATTTGAAAGACAAGTTTGGTCGTATCTTTAGTTCCCTCGTATATGATCAGTTCTCAAGAAGGGGTTAAGCTGTCTGAAATATGATAATCTCATAAGCGTTCAATTTCTTTTCATCCTCACGGGCTTGTGGCATAGATTTCATGTGTCAAGAAATGTTAAGAGTGTAATTCAACATCATGTATTTTGAAACCCGTATCACATTCAAGGTGCCAGAGTATTCTTATTCTTGATAAACAAATTTTCCTTAAACTCTATAAAACGAGTGGTTCACGTATTCAAGTATTCCTCCTTATTGGTTCCTATTGCCAATGTACGAGTTACCCCTATGACTTATTTGTCTAATAATTGATGTCCTCGTAATAATTAACCATGTCAGTATTGTTAGTAGTAACCTTCTGTGACCCTTAGCATATAACCTCATGAAATGCTCTACTCAGCACATTAATGGATTCCTGAATAACTCCAGCCTGATCTTGAACTCTGTTGTTCCTCACTATAGTAGATCGGTTAGGTATGGTAAGTTCAGACGAGTCAAAGATAAAGTTCCACCGTGTGATCATATATATATATATTGGATTGGTAAGTTTATGGTCAATTTATGATAGCACATCTTAGGGTAATTGTTGAAGGCCATCAAGGGTTTAGTATGAGTGTTCGCCTAGAGACTTAGAGTTTGGAGGGTGAGCAGGCTATTCTCAATGTTTTCCCCTGAATATATATGTGAGTTGATAATAAAGGTAGAATAAGTTTATTCCAAAGTAGGCCGCACTAGGAGTACGAAGTGTCTCCATTATTGTTCGCCATATATTTTATGGATCCACATGTTCATGTCCAAGAAAGTGGGTGAAGATCAATTGTGTATCATTCCGGTGGGAATTAATGAAGGTGAAGTTAGTGGATAATTAGCTTATGCGAAATATCTACTTGTTACCCTTGTTAATCAAGTTTAGGGGTCAAAATTGCTACCGTGAATGTGTTCTGAAGAAGTCTGTAGATATAAGAGGCCATTGAAGGCCGAGGGTGTTGTGGAAACAAAATATTTTCTTTTGATTGCTTAGCAGTTGGTTTTTATGTGTGCAGTCCATGCCAGTTATCATCGTGATAAAGTAGTGTTTGTAATTCTGAAGTTTTTGTCATCGATATATTAATATTGTGGGGCTTTATCGAGTTGGGCAAGCCACATGGGAAGCGGAAGATGAAATGAAAGAAAAATATCCCCATCTATTCGAACAAGTCCAGTAGTGATCGTGCGAACTCTTATCTCTAAGTAAACTAGTGTTGTGTTCCAATTTGGTGCAAATACACCCCATATCTTCCCTAAATGCTTTACTATTGCAATCCCTCTAGTGGTGTAAGAATGTTATGTGTTGTGATTGTCTAAGTCATGCAAAACTCTTTTTAGTAAATGAAAGTTTATAGGGACTTATGTGATAAGTAAACAACTAATACTACCGTAGATTGTTAATGATTAATTGAAACGAATGTAGTATGATGAAACGGTTAACTTATACGGAACTCATTGAAGTGACTAATTTATGTGGAGAATGTAGCAATGTGATTGAGTACGTGCAATTGTTGGGGGTAATGAATTGTATACCATTTGTAGACATGATAGGAATTGTGTAATGGTGCTTGGAAATATGTTTCGGGGGCTCTCTGACAGGTGGAAATGTCCAAATTACAAAGGAAACTCTGGCAAAATTTTCGAAAATCTAGAGAGTTAGCTAAATTTGGGGACTGTCAACCTGTTTCGGGTTGTGAGGAGGGGAAGATTGCACTAAGACTGTTAATAAGTGAACCTTGATCCTCATTCGAGGACGAATGATCTTAAGTGGGGGAGGATGTAAGGCCCCGTGAAATCCCTACTCGAAAACCCGGATCCCGTGGTGCCAAGTTAGGAGCATGTGTTAGCAATTCATAAATATAAGCTCGCCGCGGCGCGGACCTTTTTTGATTGAATAATGCATTAAAAAGGAGAGAATAAGTTTTCAGAAAAATGCAAGAAATGCGGTCCAGAATACGGCGACAAATTAGGAATACGGACCACATATCTGCCGCAGAGTGAGTCAGAATGTTGGTTAAAATTGAATTCAGTTATGCAATCGAAATGCGGTCGAAATGCGGTCGCATAATCGAAATGCGGACTGCATAGTCGTCGCATGTTTTCCTTTGAATTTTGCGAGGGTCAGTTCCGCGGTACACTTTGCAATCGCAGAACATGAATGCAAACTGCATTCTTACCGCAGACTCAGTCAGAGTGTCCAGTTTCTGGGGTGCATTTTGCGGTCCATTATGCGAACCGCATGTTTACTTTGAGATCGCAAATGCGATCGCATATTTGACTCGGGGCCCCAATTTTCTAATTTTTAACCCGAACTCCCTATCGATATATCCGGTGTTATAGCTCATTTTAAGCATCTTTCTGAACATTTCTAGAGGGAGAGAGAGGGTTTTTAGAGAGGGAAAGTATCCCCATCAAATTACTCCATAATAT
This sequence comes from Nicotiana glauca, assembly GCA_026770625.1. Taxonomy (NCBI): domain Eukaryota; kingdom Viridiplantae; phylum Streptophyta; class Magnoliopsida; order Solanales; family Solanaceae; genus Nicotiana; species Nicotiana glauca. The sequence goes on along the minus strand of MU708899.1, from coordinate 48,242 downwards.
ATGGCTAAATCTTTGAAGAAAATCACGGGGAGACCCCTAGACCTTCATCTCAAGAGGTAATACTTCATCACCCCAACTCTTGTTTGTTTTATTCTCAGATATAAGGGGTCACTAGTGAGGTTATTCATGGGTATAACAATGGATTCCTTGCATGCATGTTAAACATTTGAGTAGTGGGAGGTGGTGAATTAAAGAGGGGTACAAAGTGATATAAATTGCTCTCAAAAAGGGGCCTAAGATCATATTGCACCTCTAGGGTTTGTCAATATGCTTGAACCAAGCTAGAATCTCAATCTCATCTCTAATTCTCGATTTAATTTGTAATTCTTACTCAATAGATCGAAGTGCTAAATGTTCCGGAAATTTATAAAAGAGTAAGGAAAGCTTTATTGAGGTATGTATGGCTAAAACCCCCTTTTTATTAGAAATTGAGCTCCGTTGTCATTTACGAAAGTATGGTAAGAGTTGAATTGGCTAGTGTATTGATTGTTACTACGCATTAATTGATTTGCATATATCTATACATATTCGTGAAGGATGTGCCTCAATGTGAATATTGTACCAATCTTGATAATTAGATAATGATGAAAAGTACAGTTATGTGTTGAAATACTTGGGCTATAAGCCAACATTGAAACATAGAATTATTCATGCTAGCTATGTGCTCACTTACCTATGATTGTAACTTGAATTATCCTTGATATATGTGTCTATGATCACATCTTGTAAAAAGAATATTGAAAAAGGAAAACGATGAAATGATGGTGGCCATGAGTGCCCTAGGAATTGTTATGATATGTGTGGGATAAAGATTTGAAGTGTTGACTAATGGGAATGGAGTAATGCCTCTAATGAGGTGACCTAGCCGATCGGGTCGTGATCGGACACCATGCCGCACACATGGTGGTAATGTGCTGATATTGGATTCTAGAAAAGGGAAATGTAATATTGATTAAGAGTGTTGCCTCGAATAAGGTGACCTAGCCGGTCGGGTCGTGATCGGACTCCGCTCGAGATGGCGGTGGTAATGAGAACAGTGGTGAACACGTGACAGAAATGCCCTAATCGATGTTGTGGAAATTGTATGAAAGATTTTATGAATTGCTTCTTTGATTTGCCCATATTATTTGCTTGTATTTGTTGATAGTTCTTTCTAGTAAAATGGTGTTTAGTTATACATACCAGTACAATTCAAATGTACTGACGTCCCTTTTGCCGGGTGCGCTACATTCGTGTTATGATTGTAGGTGGTTCTATAGAAGGAACTCTAGTCCACCGGCAGTAGCACCTCCTCCACTTTCCGTCAGCTGTATTGGTGAGCCCCTTTCCCCTCGGGGCCCTGAGTGGCTTATGCCTCTATTCTTCCCGGAGTCTTATTTTTGTATTTGTGTAAGGTATAGCCGGAGCCTTATTGCTGGCATTTCTGTATTATTCTTCAGTTATATTTAGAGGCTCCGTAGACAGGTTATGGGTTGTGTTGGGAATTGGAATTAAGATTGAAATATTGGTATTTGGCAACGATTTACAAACTTGTAATATTTTGATATTTATAATTTAAGCTGCTAATGAAAATGAAATGGAAATCGTTAATTATACGTTGATAGAATTTGATGAACGGATCCATCTCCTATTTATTCATAAGTTAGTTTGGGTAGAATGAGACCTAACAGGCTTGCTCGGTCGGGTTTACTCAGTTGAGCGCCGGTCGCACTCCTCGGATTTTAGGGCGTGACAGTACGGGCACCAGAGTAATGGCCCGACTGTCGAGACCTCTTGGCCTCCCTCTCCTCTCTCTCCCTAGCATGCATACCCTCAATCCTCCTAGCAATGCTCACCACCTACTGATAAGGAATGTCTATCTCCAACTCACGAGCCATGCTAGACCTGATGCTGGGAATAAGACCCTCAATAAACTGACGAACCCTCTTGCGGACAATGGAAACCAAGGCTGTGCATGCTTAGCCAAGCTAATATAACTAACAACATACTCTGAGACAGTTATAGCATCCTGGTGCAAATGCTAAAACTCGGCGTGCCATGCATCTCTAAGGCTCTGAGGAACAAACTCTCTTAGAAATAGATCTAAAAACCTGGTCCAAGTCAGCGAAGCAGCCTCGTCCGGACTGTCTAACTAATAGGTGCACCACCACTCATAGGCGGCTCCTCAAAGCTGGAAAGTAGTGAATAAAACCCCGCTCGATCCTGATATACCCATAGTACGAAGAATACGGTAGCACTCCTCAAGAAATCCCAAAGCATCTTCTGATGCATTTCCATTGAATACAGGAGAGTTATATTTCATGAACCTCTCAAGTCTCCGCTACTCATCCTCCGAAGCCGCTGCCCTGTCCTTGGGATGAACTGGCACTACAGGTGGCACAAGAATAATCTCTGGGACCTGGTGGACATCACTGCTCGAGGGTGCGGGCGTTGGGAGTCTGTGCTCCTCCCCCGGCCTGGGATGTGGCTGCAGCAAGGGGAAGAAACCCTGCCTGAGCCAAAGTGGTGTACATGCTCATAAACTATGCCAGAGTCTACTGAAATACTGGCATGGTAGTAGCAGTAGATGTGTCAGGTACCTAGACCCTTACTGGCACTACTGGTGGATCTTCGGTGGAATCTTGTACAGGTGCTCTGGCTAGACCACGTGTGAATCCTCGACCTCTACCCCGGCCCCGGCCTCTGACGGCTGTAGTAGGAAGCGCGGGTGCCTGATCATCTCGAGTAACACGTCTCCTCACCATCTATGAGAGAATAGAAGACACCGGTTTAGAATTGTGATATCAAAAATCTCGCACGACAAGGAACTCAAATGAAGTGGAATTTTCCTAACAGTTACATAGCCTCTCGTAGATAAGTGCAGTCATCTCCGTACCGATCAGTGAGACTTTAATAAACTGGCTTGCAATCTATGACTCCTATGAACCTAGAGCTCTGATACCAACTTGTCACGACCCCAGTTCACCCTCCGTGAACTATCGTGACGACACCTAGTCTCTATGACTATGTAAGCCTATAAAATGTAGAAAATAAACTACACTTGTGGAATAAACAATGAAAAGCTGAAAATAACCGAAGGGAACAATATTTAAATGCCGCTCGGCATATACACACGACTTCTCAAAATCTGATACACTATCCCACAACTTGAAAACTCACGGATCTACAAGCTAAGAAAAGTACTACATAGCTCTAATCTCCAGAATGCCTAATAATAATAGAAAGTACAGAAGGTCTAAATACTAATTGCAGGAATAGAAAGAGACTCCTCGGTCTGCGAACGTGATAGATATACCTCAAAGTCCCGTAGAATCACCTCGCCTCAAGAATGGTAAGCATGAGTAGAGGTACCTGGATCTGCACATGAAAAACATGTGGAGAAAGGGCATGAGTACACCACAACGATACTCAGTAAGTGGCAAGCCTAACCTCGGTTCAGTAGTGACGAGGAAGGTCGGGGCCCTACTGCGGTTAAATAAAATATATAATTCAACAGTATAGAATAGAAAACAGTATAAGTATGAGCAACAGTGAAAGTAACACAAATATAAAGGACAACAACAACTACACAGAAACAATGTAAACACCGAAGGAAAATGCAGCTCAACTCCAACAATATCAATCGGGGATCTTCCAGGATACCATCCGGAAGTCCCAAATATACATATACAATAAGTCTCTTGGGATACCGTCCCGTAATCCAGCTCATAGTACACAGGGATCTACCGGAATCCTATTACATTGTCCCAAACATCAATACGCAGTACTGAGGAAATCTACCAGGTGCATTCCCATAGTTCCATATCACTGTGCAGGGGGATCTACCAGAATCCCACATCCATATTCCCAAATGTAAATAGACAAGAGAAGGAGCTACCTGAATCCCACATCCGTAGTCCCAATATAAATACATAGTAGCAAAAGGAGAAATGCTTCGAAATATCAAACTTCCTATTAAGTCAAACAAATAGTCTAGCCTAGCATGCTGCACATAATTCAGGTAAAACAGCTAACAGATAAGGCAATTTAATCACTTAGACATGCTTTTCCTAAGCTAACACATGCTTAAATAGTAGAAGCAGTAAAATAAGGAAGTAATCATACTAGTAGTAATTATTGAAAAACCGGATTTCCAACAATTAACACAAGTACGCACTCATCACCTTGTGTACAAAGGCATTTCAATTAATAATTATATCAAATCTTAAGGGAAAAGTCCCCCACACAAGGTTAGACAAGCCACTTACCTCGAACAAGTGCAAGTCAACCCGAAACCACGCTTTTGCCATGAGTGTCCGATTCCAAATGCCCCAAATATATTCAATTCAATTGCATATTGTAAATAAGACTTCAAGTAACTAATTCTACAATTAAATTATAAGGTATTACGCGAAATTAGGTAAAATGACCAAAACGTTCATCAGGCCCACGTCTCGAAATCGGGTAAAATTTATATTTTCAAAATCCTCATACTCTCACGAGTCTATGAATGACAAGAACACTAAAATCGAAGTTCAATTGACCCCTCAAATACACTTTTTTGGGTCTCTTAAACTCAATCCCTAATTACCCATTTCTCCCAAATTTTTCCACCACTAATCAGGTATTTAATCAGATAATAACAAGTTATGAATTCGAAAATGTTACCTACAAGTGATTCCCCTTGAATCCCTCTTTAACCTTCTTCAAAAAGCTTCAAAATCGCCTAACAATGGAGGAAACTAGGCTAAAATTCGCGAAATAACCCCTTTAAAGCATTCTGCATGGACATTTAATTCCTCCTTCACGAACGCGGTCAAAGCCTAGCGTTCGCGAAGCACAAAATAACTTTGACCATTTTTCCTTCTTTGCGAACGCGTCCCCTACTTCGCGAATGCGAGGCTTTGCACAGACATACCTTCGCGAACACGATGGGCACTACGCGAACGCAATGCACAAAACTCCACCGGGCAAATTCCTCTTACGCATACATGAAGCCTAATCGCGAACACATAGCACCACCATCCAGCCTCTTCGCGTATGCGGAGGCCCTCTCGCGAACGCGAAGGCCAACCTTTTCCCCAGCCCCAGCTCCTCTTTGCAAATGCGAGAACCCACTTGCGAACGCAAAGAAGGAAACTAGAACTGACCGCTACACCATTTTCTACAATTTCCTAAGTTCCATAAATGACCTGTTGAGCATCAAAAACACACCCGAGGCCCCCGGGACCTCAACCAAACGTGCCAACCAATCCTAAAACATCATTCAAACTTGTACCAATCTTCGAAACACTTCAAACAACATCAAATTCCCCAAAACACATCGGGCTCAAGCCTAAGTTTCTAAAAATCTTTCGAATTTTGTTTTTGATCAAAAACCCAACCAAACCACCTCCGAATGACCTGAAATTTTGCACATATATCCCAAATGACATAATGGAATTACTGCATTTCTCGAAATTCAATTCTGACCCTCGGATCAAAATCTCACTATCGAACCGAAAACTTTAAAAATTCAACTTTCGGCATTTCAAGCCTAAATTAGCTACAGACTTCCAAAATACAATCCGAACACACACCTAAGCCCAAAATCACCTAACGGAGCAGACATAACCGTCGGATTCCCATTCCGAGGCCATCTTTACACTGTTCCGATTACGTTTAACTTTCTAACACTTAAGCTCTCATTTAGGGAGTAAGTATCCCAAAACTCTCTGAAACTTAAAACCGAACGTCCCATCAAGTCAAATAGCAGAAATAAACTCGGGGGAAGCAGTTAATAAGGGATCGGGGCATTAAATCCGTAAGACAATTAGCCAGGTCGTCACATACACGTTCGCGATCCTTCTCTCGCGTTCGTGATGACTAAATTCCTCGTCAGCGATTTCCAAACTCATTCCAGACAGCCTTTAATATAATGACCATAACATTTTGTACACAACTCCAAATGAAAAATGGTTTATGTTCTGAAAACTAGACACCAAGGGCTATAGTTTCATAGGTTAGTCATTTCATGTGTCATTATATATTGCGAAATATAAGCTTCCAAAGTCACCTTGTGCAGCAGAGATTTTCGAACTCCCCCCGGACAACCTGTAGTGTAACTAACATAACTTTTTGTACGAAAATCTAAATACGAATTAATTTAAATTTTTGAAAACTAGACACAAAGGGCTACAACTTTTATTTTGGATTATCTGTAAATTCCTTATATATTTTGAGATATGAGCTTCCAAAGTCAGACATGTGCAACTAAGATTTCCTTCTTTGCGAACGCGAAGAACAAACTTCTATAATCCAAATTCTTCTTCGCGAACGCGAAGAACAACACCAGATATCAGATAATCAGTATTAATACTAGCCCAAAATGATCCGAAACACATACGAAACACGCCCGACACCCCTGGGACCCCATCTAAACACACAAACAAGTCATATAACCTAACACGGACTCTCTCGAGGTCTCAAGTAATATCAAACAATGCCTAAACGACGAATTACATCATGAATCGAACTATGAACTTCCCAATCTTCCAACTTCGAAAACTTGTGCCGAAACCTATCAAATCAACCCGGAATGACGCCAAATTTTTCAGACAAGTCCAAAATGACATAACTGAGCTGCTCCAACTCTCAGAATTTTATTTTGACCCCGATATCACAAAAGTCAACTATGGGTCAAACTTCTCTACTTTCCAAACTTCAACTTTTACAACTTTCGCCAAAATGCCTCAATTACCTTACGAACCTCCAAATCCAAATCCGTATGCATGCCTAAGTCCAAAATCACCATATGAAGCTGTTGAGATCACCCAAAACCCATTCCGGGGCCATTTACTCAAAAGTCCAATTTCGGTCAATTTCTTACCGTTTAAACTTCCAAAACTAGATTCCTTCTTCCAATTTGACTCTGAATCATCCGTTAACTAAATTCAACCATGCAAGCAAGTTGATACTCATATTATAAAGCTTTTATAGACCTTACTCCTCCAAACAGAGCTTAATTTCTTAAAACGACCGACCGCGTCGTTCCACCCCCTCTTTAAACTAACATTCGTCCTCGAATGTGCTAAGATTTGCATCAAAGTCCTCAAGTCACTGAGTGCATACTTCCAACATACACCTGCGGGTGATCCTACATCACCCCAATCCACATAAATCCGATGACACCATCTCAACTGAAATTTAGCCTTTCTAGCAATACCAAAAGACCCAATTCTAAATTCAAACCCGGTATCAGTCTCAACAAGCTGCATCAATCCATGCCAACACCTATAAAGTACAACCTTACAATATGACACATCACACATAGGCCCAAAGTAACATTTCTGATCACAATATTCGCCCGAAATCAAATTCAGCACAGGCCATAAGCCTCATATTCAATAAGAACCCATTTCAAACCTCCACAACACTGGCGATGATATAATAACCACGAAAGCCACATAACTAAACACCCGAATCACCAAATCTCAGCTAATACCAACAGGCACACACCCCACAAGCTAAAACTCAAGAAGCACAAAACGAAAAGAACTAAATATGGAAAGGGAAACACATAAGGGAACTATAAAATAAGCCCGACAAGCACAATTTTTTTTATCAATACTAATCTACAAAACTATCTAACAAGAATGAATTAAAGCATATAAAAGAATTACAAGGATCTCATACCGATATACCTCCTACCGCGGTACACATCCCGATCTCAACACATAAAATCACATGAAATCACGACGGTCCCGCCCTCCACTCTGAATCACACTTAGGGTGTACATCAAACCAGCTGAAACCTTTTACTGATCAGTTCCGTCAACAAAATTACAACACATACTGGCTCCTACACCAGTGGAGCATAAAAATTATAGCTCATAACAAAATAATACTCAGAAATCACATCAAACCTAACTAAATGGACTGCAGGAATTTACTACTAGTCTTATAACTCTCGACAGTAACTAGAAATAGACGATAGACACAGCTATCACTCATAGAACCTCCCAACAAGGTAATCACATAAATAGAGTGCTAATCATGAAACACACTCATAAGTGGAGCAAAAAATAAGGGAACTCACCCATATAAGCAGAACTCTAATGAAATACGGATGATGCTCCTCTATAACAAACCGAAATCGTACCTGAATGGCATTTAGCTGGTATAGCGGCCTTAAGCCTACTATATTAAAAACATCAACGATCTAGGTCTCCCCCTCTTGGGTTCGCTCTACTGGCCTGGATACCTTGATGTGACACATCGTCCCGAAGTCTAGGACAATCTCTCACCATATGGCTAGTATTTCTATCACACCTCCTTTTTACTACCCATGGAAGGGTATAAGGGAGTTTTTCCAATTTAAGTGACAATCAAAATGGGATTATTTATTATCATTAAAGTCGTCACTGCCACACTTACTTTTTCGTACTACACCACCGAAAAAGGGGTATAATAAAGAGAGTTATTTCCAACTTGAAGTGACAATCAAAACGGGATTATTTAATTAAAAATCAGAGTCGCCACTTGGGAGATTTATGGTGTCCCAAGTCACCGGTTTAAATCCCGAATCGAGAAAAATGTTTGACTCTGTATACAGTCTGCGAATAAGAAATCTGGATAAGGAATTTTGTTAACCCAGGAGAAGGTGTTAGGAACTCCCGAGTTCCGTGGTTCTAACACGGTCGCTTGGATAGTACTTGGCTTATACAATTATTTAATTACTAATTTTAGAACCTATGTACGTTTGCTTCTTTTGCCGCTTTTAAGAAAAATTATATTGAAATGGGTTACGCGTACGTATACCCGCTTATTTGGCGCGTCAAAAAATTATGTCACGCAAACGTATCCACAATTAATAATGCTTTATTATTATTAAGAATATTTCGGCAAAAGTTGCGCGAACGCAAACTCTAGTTTTGTTTTTAGAATCGTAATTATATTACGCGAACGTATACAAAATCACGATAGTATATTAAATGGCCCTAAAGGCTTTTCTAGGAATATTAATATTGCGAGGGCCATGGACTATGTTTTTGCTTAATATGGCTCCCCCTAAGTTTACGATATGAAAAAAAACCCAATTGGCTAATCGAAGATTATTTGCAAAGATTGAAAATTACGTTAAACTAAAATTCAAACACGATCCGCCAAACTAACAATTACAAAATCTAGGCATTAATATGAGGTTTGGGCCTAATGAGAAACCCACTTCTGAATAGAGGAAACATATAAAGGGCAGGTGACAAACTGCCAAGTCCGTCAAGATTTTTCTCAATTGGGCCAATGTTGGGCCCAGTTCTCAGAATCCAAACCTCTGCTCGATCAATTTAAGCCAATCAATTAAAAAAAAACCATTAAGAAAACAAGAAATTGAACTAATAAATTTATTTTTGAATTTCAACTAATCAAATGTGAATCAACCAACTAAACTTGAATATTAACGTTCAAGCATCATTAGGCCCAGTTCATCGTGAAAGATTCAGCAACAAAGTCCCATTTTGAATCCCTACCAGTACAAAACCTTAAAGGCTATTAGCTTATATTACACCAAAGCAAATAGTCTCATTTTTCAATTATATTATAACAAAACTAGCAAGTGTATAGGCCTACTTTCAACTTCTGAATTGATCTTATAAAATGATTGCACGGGAACTCGTAGACCCTCTTTCACTATTAGTAACTAGACGCATGGAATCAGTTGTATCTCACTTGAGTCCCCAAAGGTATACTAAAACCCCTACTTATCATTGTAGAACTGTTTCATCCTAATCATCTACCAGACAATTGATACTTACCACCATTATTAATAGCCTATATTACATGCTTCAATACCAATTAAACTCAAAATAAGAACCAAATAAGCTCACAAATGAAATCCAATACCAGTACAGCACATTATAATCAGGATTAAAAGGAAACTACTATATAAACTAACAAGATCTAATTGTTAATCACAACCGATATATGACAAATGCATTAGCCTAAACTTCACAACCATAGAATGATTATAACATTGAAAAAACAAGTGGTGAAGCCGACAAATAACTTCATATTTCATTCTCTCATCAACTCATGCTTCGATCTATACATCAGATGACATCCATAAAGACTGAAACATACCTGAAAATGAACAGAATGAAGAGAGGGAAGGTTATCAGCAGCAAATAGCAGGAATCAGCCCAGAATCAAACAATGAAATCGTGAAATCAGCTCAAAGCAACTATGAAATATTATTTCCCAATAAGAAATCAAAACCAGCTTTAAATCAACCCAGAACTCCACTCGTGTTCAATCCAGAATTAAATACTATTTTCAGAAATCAAAAACTCAAGAAACCCAGGGAAAGTATTTAATGAAACAATGATTTTCTCTGAAATTTTAGCTATCTTTTTTTTTCTCAATTTTTTTTCGATTTTTACCGCTTTAAACTCTGCCTTCTAAGGCAAGAAAGGTGCCTTTATAGTCAAGCCAATAGGGCAGCCCTCAGAAATTAGTATTTTACCTTTTACCCCTTTTAAATTCTTGTTTTAGCTAAGTCATCCCTAAATTTCTAACTTGCTACCCAAGTTAATGTTATCAAAACCAGAAATTGCAATTCCAACCCCATAGTAAAAGCATCTAGGGGCTTCCTATTTCAGTACCAAAAGATTTCCTAACCTAGTTTTTCCAAATTACCACTGAACAGCCCTGAAATTACTTTGGTCAATTACCCAACCTTCAGCTCATGGGTCATGAGTCCAATGGACTCTAGTGGTTCAAACAAAACTTGAGCTCAAACTCAGACCAAGCCCAAACCTCCTGGAGTGGGGTCTAATCTAATCTCAAAACCCAACAACCAAAGAGACCCAAACCCAAATCAGGAGCCCGGTGCATGTGAAAAGAAAACATGATCAAATTCAAAAATTAACAACTAAGCTAACTAATTAACACGAACAGGCAGAAAACTAATTGAGTTATTAAACTAACCTAATTAAGTTAAAATAAGCAGGCCAAACTAACAAAAGAGAATCAGGGACCCAACATGAATGAAAATTCAACAGGCTAGGGACAAACAATTTGAATCATCAGAGACATGGTCAATTTTTAAGAAAGAGAGATAGACGAAAGAAAAGATGAACCAAGAACCATAAATGGACATAAAGATAGATAGAAACTCACCTATTCACCCTCGAACTTGACTGACCTTCCAATTTCAATTGCAAGATAATGTCAATCAACTGTTCTTTGTCAAGAATAGGCAAATAACATTATTCCGTGGCAAAATTGGGCCTAAAACTCGTGAATACTGGAGAAGCAACCTTGCATTCTCAGGTTTGGCTTTGGTTCTTAGAATCCAAACTTTAGATTTAATATTCGAGAAGTCTGGGGAATATTTGAAGGAAAAGGGGTGCGGATTTGTGATGTGGGGGTTGAGGTTAGCCTACGGTGTAGATTCGGTGGGGATTGGGTGGTGGCGCCACCGGACATGATGGAGGAATCCATGGCGGCGGCTAGGGTTAGGGGATTTGGGGAAGTTTCAGTGGGAGTCGAGGGAAGAGGGGTGTGGATTTGGAAAGAGGAAGGTGAGGGGGTCATGTGGTGCGAAACTGGGGGTCATCGGATGATCGCCGCCGGCGGAGGCGTTTTCCGACCAGCGGTTCGCGGCGATGGACGGTGGCTTTATGTCTTTGAGGTTTGAGGTGAGAGAGACAAGGCTTGGGGGGTGGGTAGGCTCTTTTGGACAATAATATACTTAGATGACCCAAGCTTTA
>MU708899.1:0-36457 GCA_026770625.1 Nicotiana glauca | reverse complement strand
GGGGGGGAGGGGGGGTGTGGACCGGGTCTTGACGTGGTTTTGGGCCTGGACCAGGGGTAATTTGGGCGGGTATTGGGGTTTTGGCTTGGGCTGGGCATCAAAGACCAAAGATTAGCCGAATTTTAATTAAAGTCTCCATTCTTTTAATTTTCTTTCTTGCTTTTTCTTTTCAAATTAAAATAAAACTAAAATTAAACCTAAAAAATTAAATTAACCCCTTAATTATATTAAGCTATAATTAATAAACCACCCTATTAATAAAAATGCTAATTTTAAGAAAACTAATAAAATTCAAAGCTAAAATTCAAACCAAGCAAAATCAAATCAATTTTTGTGATTTTTGTAAATCCTAGTTACTAATTAATCTAAAAATATGTAAAATTAAATTCTAAATGAAAATAAAATATTTTTTATATTTTTATGAATTTATGTTAAATATAAAATGCACACAAAAATGCAAATAAACATGTAAATAATGCAATTAATTCCTAAAAATAAAATAATTAAAGAAAATCCCAAATCTAAGAATTCAATAGGAGTAATTCATACGAGAAAAAAATCACGTGCTCACAGCTGCCCCTCTTTGCTCGAAAATACAAAGATTTTTTGCGCAAAGATAAGTGAACAATCATGAGGGATTTTTACCCGCTTGGCACTCCATGAGAAGCATTTTTGAAAAATGTCTGACCGAACCTTGCTTGAGAGGCTGCCTGCATATCCTTGGTTGTAAAGGAATCCGGTCAGTGTAGTTCTGGAAGTTTTGGTAGCTGGGACTACCAGGAGCTGTGATTTCACTACTGATGCTGCTGCTACTGCTTGCTGACCCCCTTATAACACCATGTCAAAAAAAAAAAAAACTAGACTATACTATGATCTATGCTTTACAAAAAACCTATCTATATCTTCAAACTTGCTCTCGCGGTTCTTGTTACCTTGTTGACTTGTATTCTTCCGGTGATATCCCTTTGTTGCCGCCTTAAATTGTGATATGAGATGTTTGCCCTTTCTCCAGGTGGCTGCCTGACTACCAACTACACTTTGAGATATTTTTCATTTCTCTGGGTGATGCTTGACTGCTGAACTTGAATGTACTCCCTGCTTTTCAGGCGGACTCCTGACTGCTAAACTTGAACTGTATTCCCTGCTATCCAGGCAAGCTCCTGACTTAAACAAAATAGACAAAAAACAGAGAAATTTTTTTGCCCCAGTTTGGGCACCTGGGCACATATGTAAGTGTAAAACGAACCATATTACCAAATAAAAACTTGAAAGGTAAAACTGGGTAATCCCTTGTTTCCCAGGTGGGCTCCTGACTGCTGACTTGAAATGAATTCCTCTTTTCTTCAGGCGGACTCCTGACTGCTGACTTGAAATGTATTCCTCTGTTCTTCAGGCGGGCTCCTGACTGCTAAAACTTGAATGTATTCATCTGTTCTTCAGGCGGGTTCCTGACAGCTGACTTAAAATATATTCCACTATTCTTCAGGCGGGCTCCTGACTGCTAAAACTTGAATGTATTCCTCTGTTCTTCAGGCGGGTTCCTGACTGCTGACTTAAAATGTATTCCTCTATTCTTCAGGCAGGCTCCTGACTGCTGACTTGAAATGTATTCCTCTCTTCTCCAGGCAGGCTCCTGACTTCAACAAAGAAAATTTTCTGCCCCAGTTTGGTGGGTGGGTGCACATGTGGTTGTAAACTAAATCATGTTGCCAAATATCAGTAAAAACTTGATAGATAAAACTTGAATTGTACTCCCTTGTTCTCCAGGCGGGCTCCGGACTACTGCATTTGAACTGTATTTCTCTCTTCTTCAGGCGAGCTCCTGACTGCTAAAACTTGAAATGTATTCCTCCATTCTTCAGGCGGGCTCCAGACTACTAAAACTTGAAATGTATTCCTCTGTTCTTCAGGCGCGCTCCTGACTTTTGACTTGAAATGCATTCTAATGTTCTCCAGGCGGGATCCTGACTTCAACAAAATAGACAAAACAAAGAACTTTTTTTGCCCCAGTTTGGTGGCTGGGTGCACACGTGGTTGTAAACTAAATCATGTTTCCAAATATCGGTAAAAAATTGAATTGTACTCCCTTGTTCTCCAGGAGGGCTCCTGACTGCTGCTTTTGAACTGTATTCCTCTGTTCTTCAGGTGAGCTCCTAATTGCTGACTTGAAATGTATTCCTCTATTCTTTAGGCAGGCTCCTGACTGATGACTTGAAATGTATTCCTCTGTTCTTCAGGCGGGCTCCTGACTGCTGACTTAAAATGTATTCCCATATTCTCCAGGCGGGCTCTTGACTTTAACAAAATAGACAAAACAAAGAAAATTTTCTACCCCAGTTTGGTAGCTGGGCACATAGGTGAGTGTCAAATTAAATCATTCTACCAACTATTATTAAGAATTTGAGAGCTGAGTCCTATTATCTAGGGAGGTCCTAACAACTCCTAAGTGAACAACAATTACAAACCTATGTTATATCTTCTAAAGGCATTACTCCTACTATAGTTGTTATCTAAAGGGTCTCAAACTAATCCTATTATCCAGGAAGGTTCTGAAAATCAGATAAAGGTTTATCCTAAAGACTGACACTTTTACGACTGAATCATACTACGCTACAACAGAATTTATACTACATCTTGCTATCTAATAAAAATCTTTAAAATTTGGTCCCATTATTTAGGGAGGGGTCCTGAAACTCCTAATTGAATCATGCCTTAAACCATGCAAACTTTGCGATCAACTTATGTCACAACCCAAATTCCCAAACCCGATCGTGATGGCGCCTCTCGCTAAGACAAGGCCAGCCAACAGAACAACGATGCCCCTTTCAATATTATTAAACATAAAGGAATAGATAAACGCAACTTAATGACAATATTAATCAATATCTACAACCCAACACAACCCGACCGGGGTGTCACAAGTCATGAGCATCTAAAGAAGCCTGAACACAACTACAGAGTCTGTAATTTACATGAATCAAATTATAATCAAAGAAGGGAAAATTAGGTGCCGCGGACGCTGGCGGTCACCTTACTCCGCTACAATAGTGATACCTTCAATCAGATCAAAACCCGCTACCGAGTGCATAATACCTGCAACTTCACACGAGGTGAAGGGAGTAAAGTGAGTACTCCAACTCAATGAGTAATAAGAGTAAATAATAATTGTACGGTAAGAAAACACGTAAACCACTCCATCATGCTATATAGGACAGTAAGACCCTTGAGAAAATAGTAATTCCATGAAAATACTTTAGAAAATATCTGGCTTAGTTAAAAACCTCTTTTAAAAATATCCTTTTCCCAACAGTCAAGCAATTGATTGCAAAATCAGATAGTGCAAGTCCGCACATAAGTCAGCCCCTCGGGCACAGCACTCCATTACAAATAACACCAGGGTATCTGGTAACAGTGCAAGAAATAACATGAATGCCAATGATATGAGAGTGCTGAATGTCATGACAAGTAGTACAATAAGAACAAATGCATGAGTGCAATGCAATGCATATGATGGTACATTCCAGTACCTACTGCGGCGTGCAGCCCGAGCCATCCATATTTATTTATCGTCGATGGCGCTCACTGGGGGTGTGTACAGACTCCGGAGGGGCTTCTACAGCCCAAGCGCAATATCTTGGTTAGTCATTGTTACCTGACCGGTCAGCCATTATTACCTGACCAATTTACATCATACAATGCCATTGTTACTACTGTTTCAAGTCACATCATACAGTGAACACTGTTTCAAATCATATCATACAGTGTCATTGTTACCAATGTTTAAAGTCACATCATAAAGTGTCATTGTTACCACTGTTTCAAGTCACTGCTGCGGCGCACAGCCCAATACACGCACAGTCTAAAAAATATTATAAGCTCCTTGGGCACTTATAAAACAGTAGTTCTCAGCCCGAAATAACATTTAAAATATCATTTGAGTTTTCAAAACTTAGAAATATGGCTGAGTTTGCAAAAAAATCAGCATTTAAAATCTTTGGACTGAAACCAAATGATATGCAAATATGCTAAAATAGTAACATCAATCCCCGAAGGATTCTACAAGCCGGCACAAGGCCCAAACATGGCAATCAACCCAAATTATGATGATAACAAGTAGCTTCAGTCAAGTACATAGTAAAATCAACAACCGGGACGGACCAAGTCACAATCCCAAATGGTGCTCTACCCCACGCTTATATCCGGCAAGCAAGTCACCTCAATACAACACTATGATGTGCAAATCCGGGGTTTCAAACCCTCAGGATATCATTTACAAGTATTACTCACCTCTAGCCGGCAATTATCCTAGCTCGTTACGCCCTTGTCTCACAAATCGACATCCACGCGCATCGAATCTAACCAAAAATAGAGCGAATACATCACAATATGCTAAGGGAACAATACCCAATCGAAAACAATCGAGAATAGCAAAAATCTCGAAACTAGCAAAACCCGAGCCCTGGGCCCACTTCTCGAATAATTACAAAACTTACATTACCGGATTCCTCGTCTAGCCACGAGTTCATACATACCAAGAACTCCCAAATCCGAGCTCAAATGACCTATCAAATTCCAATTTTAAATATCAAAAACTCAAGCCCTATCTTTACCCCTTTTTGGTGCATTTCAACCAATTTCCATGTGAAATCTAACATAATCTCGTGTATTTAGGCTAAGGAACTTACCTCCAATCAATCCTCCTTGAATCCCTCTTCAATTAGCTCTCCCAAGCTCCAAAATCGCTCAACAATGGAGGAAAAATAACATAGGCTCGCCGATGAAATATCAATTAATAACCCTTGTGATGCCTAGTTTTTTCTATGCGAACGCGAGGGACCTCTCGCGTTCGCGATGAACCAAAAATTGCCTCTTCCAAAATTACCCTTCGCGAACGCAGTTGAACCCACGCGAACGCGAAGGTCTGAGCCCCTAACCTACGCGAACGTGAGTAACCTTTCGCGACTCCTTGCACGCGAACGAGATGGGTAAAAACCTGCAACACTTTAGCTGGAAAATCTGCAACTTTAACAAGCTAGAATTGGTTCGTTTGACCATCCGTAACTCACCCGAGGCCCCCGGTACCTCACCCAAAAGCACCAACATATCCCAAAACATCATACGAACTTGTTCCAATAATCAAAACACATCAAACAACACTAAAATCATCGATTCACATCAAATTCAAGCCTAAGTTTTCTTCAAAACTTCTGAAACACACATTCGATCAAAAACCCGACTAAAACACCTTCAAATGACCTAAAATTTTACCCGCACATCCAAAATCACCCAACGGAGATACTGCAACTCTCGGAATTCCATTCCGACCCTTGGATCAAAATCTCACCTATCAACCGAATGTTGCCAAAATGCTAACATCATCAATTCAAGCCTAATTCTACACCGAACCTCCAAAATTACTTCCGATTGCGCTCCTAAGCCTCAAATCATCCGCCGAAGCTAAACGAATCATCGGAAATCGCATCCGAGCCCTCTAACTCACAGTCAACTTCTGGTTGACTTTTCCAAACCAACCTTTCCTTAAAGAGACTAATTGCCCCATTTCCTACCAAATCCAATCCGAGTTAACTCAAAGTCACCCAACACATATATTAAATCATGAAGAAGTAATAAATGGGGAAAACAGGACGGAAACACATGAGACGATGGGTCGGGTCGTCACATCTTACATTGTTCTATAATTTGTTTTGAAATTTATCTAAGCCCTATTTTTCAGGAAGGTCCTGAGAGTTTATGGTCAAACCTATTTTGGTGCTTGCTCTTCCCCTGCGGAGAGTTTATGGTCAAACCTGTTTTGGTGCTTGCTTTTCTTTGATTGCCCCTATTTCAATCAAAAAAAAATTTTGTAAGTTTAAAATGATGGTTAGTTTATGGAATTCTTGCTGAAGATGTCTCCGCTGCTGTATTTTGCTTTGACTTGCTTCTCGAACTGGCCCTGAATCGCTTGACTTTCTGACTAACTTTCAAACCCTATGACCTTCGACGACCCGAGTGTTTTACACCCAGATTGTTGTTTCACATCTCTGACCCCTCTTATCTGAAACTTTGCATCTCCTATAAAATTACCCAACCAATCTACCGACGAAACTTCCGGTGTCCCCTTGTATCTTACTTTGCATCATGCCATCTTTGGTACGTTCTGGCCCCACTGTGCTTTGCAATTGCGAAACTGGTAGTGAGCCTTGACATCCTTTCTTCTTTGCTTTGAACAAGACTGATATTGAAACATCTTAAAGAACAAACCCCAAAAGGAATAAAATGCAATGACCTTGAAAGTTAAGGATAAAGAGTATCCAAAACCGGACGACATACAAAAAGGAAAAAAAAGGAAAAAATATTATCTAAGTAGAACAGCTGGTACCATTGATCATGACATGAATTTTGGACTAATCGGCCCAATCCGTCTGACCAATCAACTTTCAATTGCCATGCTTTTTGCCCCTGAATTCCATAACCTGATTTTTTCAATCAAACCCTAACCTTGTTCATCCTGCGGTGTCCTGAACAGTTTTCACCCACAGACCTCTCTCATTTGTTCATCTGTCAACTCACTTTCTCCATAAGGTGTCCGCGAGGGTTTTCAGCAATAAGACTCTCTCATTTTTGATTTCTCTCAACTCACTTTTGCCTTACAGTGATCGTGAGGGTTTTCACCAGTAAGACTCTGTTAAGCCCTAGAAAATTTTGCTAAGTAATCTCAGATTTCGTGGTGCCAAGATGGACTAATTATTTTATCTTATGTGCAAGTGAGGGTTCATGATAAAATGGATATCAGTTGGATAAGTTAATAAGTGTATAAGTCATATTATAAGTGGTTTGGGGTCTAAGGAGATGCCAAAGTCCAAGCCAAGTTGGAAAAATTTCATAATAGGCTAAAGTTGTAAGTAAGTGCGCACAAGACCTCACTTTGGGCAAGCATATCTCCAGTTATATAAAGTTTTGTGTGATGAAAAACCTATCATATTAAATCTCTTTAAGTCTAGTTTCTAACACAACAAACCATTCGTAATTTGGAGGTGTATACAGAAAGGTATGACCATTTTACCGGACATGCTTCACCAGCGCGCCCAGGCGCGCAGCTGCGGGGTAGACCGTGGGGTTTACTGCCTGGAACTGCGGCGGACTGCGGTAGAACACCGCGAAACGCGAGGGAACATGTGAAATGTCTAAAATACCCCTGGTCAGTGTAAAAACCGAAGGGGATACCCATTTCCTTCATTTTTAGTCAATCAAGCTCGGTTTTGGGGCGATTCCAAAGGGGTTTTTCACGATTTTGACTTGGGTAAGTATTCTGCAATCGAAAGTGATTACATTTCATGAATACATCTCAATATCCATCATTTATTTTGGATTTGGATGAGAGAAATTGAAGTATTTTTTTTTAAAACTTTTCAAAACTAAAAATCTAAGATTTGAAGTTCCATTTGATATCGGAATTTGATAATTTTTGTATGGTTGAACTCATATAGGAATGGGTTGTTGGATTTTATAAGTTTCATCAGATTCCGAGACGTGGGCCTCACGGGCAATTTTGAACTAAATTTCAGATTTAATTTGGAAAATGTGTAAATTCATATGAAATTAATTCGTATGATTTACATTGAGTATATTGAATGTTGTATTGTAGATTGAAGTTGCCTAAGTGTATTGGAGATAGTGTCATTAAGTAGAAAAATTCTAGGTATGTATGGCTAACTTTGACCTTTGTAAAATCACCTTGTTTGGTGTACGAATATTTTGCATGTGATATCTACGTGGGTTGTCCATGAAATTCTTGTGATTGGTATGGTTTGAGTGTTCATGGTTAAGTATCCCCATATAATGTTGCATGTAATTGGCAAAAAACCAAAAGTGTGATTGGGAAAGTGTTGTGTGGTAAGAAATGAGAAACAAATGATGGAAGGAAATCGTAAATGATGCAATTGGGATAACTATGGTAATAACATATTTGGCTTGTTGTGGGTAATAATTGTGGTGACTTAAATTGCATATGAGTTTTTGGATATGATGGAAATGGTATTGATGGATACAAAAATTCTTGTGAATTGTTGTGGTTGCTCATTGAGAATTGTTGTTGTTGTTCTTTATGAATTGTTGTTGTTGTGTTGTTTGTGAATTGTGACTTGATCGGTGGGATCGGGTTGCACGCCGCAACACGAAGCAATAAGGTGTGGGTTTTGGTGATAAGGGTGGCCGAGGTAATAAGGGTGGAAAGTGATCGAAATCACTATTGAAATGAAATTATGCAAAAGATTGTGAAATCATTGATGTGAAGATGTTGAAGGGGAAAAAGGAGAGATTGTAAACTTGTTTGGTTTGATTTTACCTTTCATGTGTATTTGATTATTGATTCTATTACTGATCGTTACTTGTGTATGGTTTGAGTTTACTTAGCGTAAAATTTGTTCATACATACTAGTACAGTTAAAATGTACTGACGTCCCTTTTGCCGGGGGTGCTACATTCGTGTTATAATTGTAGGTGGTTCTATAGCAGGTACTCCAATCCATCGACAGTAGTGCCTCCTTCCATCCTATCAGTTGCATTGGTGAGCCCTACTTCCTCTTGGGGTCATGTGTGGCTCATGCCACCTTCTTTTGAGTTTATTGTGTATTGTAAGATATAACCAGGGCCTTGTCGTCGGCAAGTATTGGTTTAGTTCCTAGTATTCATAGAGGCTCCGTAGACATAATGTGGGTGGTGTACAAAATTATTTTTGGGTAGTAATGGTACGGTTCGGAATCGTGGTCAAAGTTGGTAAATGTTGTATGTATTTTACAAGTACTTGGTATCAATATTGGAAATGATAAAAAGTTAAAATGAACTCAAGTTGTAAGTTTATGCTTAAGTCTTAAATTGCTATTTCACAAGAATAATGTATATTGAAATTACGGGGTAATGTGTGGGTAGGAAAGGCAATTCCAGGTCCGCTTGACTGGGGTCCTCCGGTTGAGCACCGGTCGTGTCCCTCGATTTTGGGGCGTGACAAACTTGGTATCAGAGCCTAAGGTTTTAAAGTGTCCTAGGATGTCTCGGAGCAGTGTCTAGTAGAGTCCTTCTTATCGGTATGTTGTCAACCACATCTGTAAGTTGGAGGCTACATGGACATTTTGGAATATTACCCTTCTTAAACTCTCCAGATCGTGCGATAAAGCTTGACTATAAGATTGTTTTCTTATTCGTGCGTTGAGATTCAAGGTAAGCTTAAATGCTCTTTCGTCTATTTCAAGTAATATTGTTATAATCATGACCAATGTTCAAAGACATGGATATTAAGGAGATGACACATGTATCTTGTTGAACAAATGGTATGGATATATAGTATAATCACATAGTACCATAAGTATGCTTTATTTGAGAAAAGTGTTAATAAAAGTTATAAAGGACTAACCGCAATGCAACCGACTTAGGTGACATTAAATATCAACTAAAGGATCTAGAGATAGTTCATGTCTACATACAATGGAAAGTGAGAATACAGGTAGTGAAGTTTTGGCATTGTAAACTGATTAAACCAGGCATAATGATTACAAGTTCACGAGAGGCAGACAAATGTGTGGAACAATAAGGCTATTAACTATGCACTATCCGTAAAATGGAATGCGAATGAAAGTTACCAGTTAGAAAGAAAAGATGGTACTAACATATTGTCCAGGCCACAGGGTGATCAATAAGGGAAAGACAACACAATCTACCCAAAGGGCAAATGAAATGTTCAGAATAAATTAAAAGAGGATGAACACTTGTTACGAACCAGACATGTTTAGCATGGTAACTCCTAAGCCGCAACATCAGGGAACTCTATTGGTAGCTACAATATGGGGAATGAGGTGAGTTACTTATCGAGGATAGAATCAGGTGGACTAAGTCTTACACTTAAGAGTAAAACCAAAAGTCATTGTTGAAGAATTGAGGAGGTTCTAAAGTTTCAGAGAATGCCCTTCTCGGGCCAGTGAACCTTCCTAAATTATATACATATAAAGGGTGTTGATATGTGTTTTGGGCAATATTTAACCGTAAATAGGGATTCTGAGAATATTCACAGGGGAAGTAGTGCGGTTTCTTAAATTCTATAAGGCACATATGGGGAGAAGAGGTTGGATAAGAAAAGTCGGAGCACAATTTTACCGTATATTTGATGCAATGTCATGCATGATGGTATTATCAGGGTATGTGTGCAAGTTAGCAGGTGTTATTCATTTGAGACAGAAGGTCATATGAGAAAACTCATTTAGTGATATCTTTTGTTGAGAATTTGGAAGAGTTAGTAGCAAGTATTCACATGAGATTGTAACCATATCAGGGAAATTACAGTAGAACTCAATTCGTGGGAGGTTTTATGTAAGAGAAATATGATAAAGATGTTCCACTAATGATGCAACGTGTTAAGGTGATAGTTTATGCCTCCAGTTGCAGCAGTGGTATTTGCAATAAACATTTGATACCATTGTTGGTATATGGTCCATGTTGATATAGTCATGGACCATAAGAGCCTTCAAAATAATTTCAAACAGAAAGAATTTAATCTGAGGAGGAGAATATAGTTGGAGTTACTCAAAGGTTACGACATCGTTATTCTATATCACCCGGGAAAATCCAATGTTGTGGCAGACTTTGTGGCAAAATGTACGAACTGTAGGCAAGTGGAGGCCGAACATTAAAGGCCTAGAGGATTGTTGCAAAGAATAGAAATTTCAATGTGGAAATGGGAAATGATCATTATGGATTTTTTTTGGTAGGATTACCGCGCGCTACATGCAAGTTGACTCAATTTGGGTAGTTGTAGATCGACTCACAAAATCAGCTCGCTTTTTGTCAGTCAAGTCCACTAATACTGCAGAACAGTATGCTCAGTTGTATATCAAGGAAGTAGTCAGACTTCACGGTACTCCAGTTTCTACTATCTTAGATCGAGGGGCTCAGTTCATAGCAAACTTTTGGAGAAAATTTCATCAAGGTTTGGGTACTCAAGTAAATCTCAATACATCTTTCCTTCCGCAAACTGACGGTTAGGCAGAGCGGATTATTCAGATGCTTGAAGATGTATTGCGAGCTTGTGTTCTAGCTTTCAAAGGTAGTTGGGATAACCATTTATTCCTTGTTGAGTTTGCTTACAATAATAGTTTTCACGCTAAGTATTCAGATGGCCCAATTTGAGTCATTGTATGGAAGGAGGATAGATCTCCGATTGCGTGGTTCGAAGTAGGTGAAGCAGAACTGTTAGGGCCAGATCTCGTGCACCAAGCTATGGAAAAAAGTTAAAGTCATTCAGGAAAGGATGAAAACTGCTCAGAGTCACCAAAAGTCCTATTCAGACATTCGTCGCAGAGATTTGGAGTTCAAAGGAGATGTTTGGGTATTTTTGAAGGTTTTCCCCATAAAGGGGATCATGCGGTTTGGGAATAAAGGGAAATGAAGTCTGAGGTATGTCGGACCGTACAAAATCATTCAGAGGATTGGTCAGGTTGCCTACAAGCTCGAGTTGTCGCCCGAGATGTCATTGGTACATCCGGTCTTCCATGTGTCTATGTTGAAGAAGGTAGTGGGAGATCTGTCCGCTATTGTGCCAATTGGAACTATTGAGGTTAATGAAGGACTATCTTGTGAAGAAATTCCAGTTGCCATTCTTGATAGCCAAGTCCCAAAATTGAGAAATAAATTGCCTCCGTAAAAGTGTTATGACGGAACCGGCAGCTTGAGGAAGCCACTTGGGAAGACGAGGAAGAAATGAGAAAGAAGTACCTGCATTTGTTTGAATAGTCATGTAATAGATTTTTTGCATTTGGTTCCTATAAACTCTTATCTTTTGATTTGATCCTTGTCAAACTATTCCATTTTGATTATATATGTTTCCTATGTCGCCATGGTTGGTGTTGTACAAGTTATGTTATGTCTATTAAACATGTATATGATGTTAGGATATGTATCATGGGCCCTATGACAGGTGGATAGGTCTAGTTACAAAGGAAACTCTAGCAAAATTTTCAGAAATTTGAGGAGTTATCCAAATTCGGGGCTGTTGATATATTTCATGATGTTAACAAGCTGAAGCTACATAAGGATGGCTAGTGAATGAACCTTGATCCTCATTCGAGGACAAATGGTCCTAAGTTGGGGAGAATGTAAAGCCCCAGAAAATTTTTCTAAGTAATCTAAGATTTCGTGGTGCCAAGATGGACTAATTATTTTATCTTGTGTGCAAGTGAGGGTTCATGATATAATAGATATCAATTGGATAAGTTAATAAGCGTATAATTCATATTATAAGTGGTTTGGGGTCTAAGGAGAGACCAAAGTCCAAGCCAAGTTGGAAACATTTCATAACAGGCTAAAGTTGTAAGTGAATGCGCACAAGACCTCACTTTGGGAAAGCATATCTACAGTTATATAAAGTTTTGTGTGATGAAAAACCTATCATATTAA
The DNA here is from genome assembly GCA_026770625.1 of Nicotiana glauca. Lineage (NCBI taxonomy): Eukaryota > Viridiplantae > Streptophyta > Magnoliopsida > Solanales > Solanaceae > Nicotiana > Nicotiana glauca. The sequence goes on along the minus strand of MU708899.1, from coordinate 24,016 downwards.
ATCTCTTTATGTCTAGTTTCCAACTCAATAAACCGTTCGTCATTTGGAGGTGTATACAGAAAGTTAAGACCATTTTACCGGACATGTGTCACCAGTGCGCCTAGGTGCGCGGCCGTGGGGTGGACCGCGGGGTTTACTACCTGGAACCGTGGCGGACCATGGTGGAATGCGGAGGAACATGTTAAATGTCTAAAATACCCCTGTTCAGTGTAAAAACCGAAGGGGATACCAATTTCCTTCATTTTTTGTCAATCAAGCTCGGTTTTGGGGAGATTCCAAAGGAGTTTTCACGATTTCGACTTGGGTAAGCATTCTATAACCGAAAGTGATTACATTTCATGTATCCATGTCAATATCCATCATTTATTTCGGATTTGGATGAAAGAAATTGAAGTTTTTTTTAAAACTTATCAAAAAAAAAAATCTAGGATTTAAAGATCCATTTGACATCGGAATTCGTTAATTTTTGTATGGTTGAACTCGTATCGGAATGAGTTCTTGGATTTTATAAGTTTCATCGGATTCCGAGACGTGGGCCTCACTGGAAATTTTGAATTAATTTCGGATTTAATTTGGAAAATGCGTAATTCATATGAAATTAATTCGTACAATTTATATTGAGTATATTGAATGTTGTATTGTACATTGAAGTTGCCTAAGTGTATTGGATCATAGTAGTATCATTAAGGGGGCAAATTCCAGGTATGTGTGGCTAACTTTGACCTTTGTAAAATCACCTTGTTTGGTGTATGAATATTTGATATGTGATATCGACGTGGGTTGTCTGTGAAATTCTTGTGGTTGGTATGTTTTTAGTGTTCATGGTTAAGTCTCCCGATATAGTGGTGCATGTAATTGGCAATAAACAAAATGTGTGATTGTGAAAGTGTTATGTGGTAAGATCTGAGAAACAAATGATGGAAGGAAATCGTAAATGATGCAATTGGGACAACTGTGGTAATAACATATTTGGCTTATTGTAGGTAATAATTGTGGTGACTTAAATTGCATATGAGTTGTTGGATATGATGGAAATGGAATTAATGGCTACAAAATTCTTGTGAATTGTTATGGTTTCTCTTTGAGAATTGTTGTTGTTGTTCTTTGTGAATTGTTGTTGTTATTGTGTTGTTTGTGAATTGTGACTTGATCGGTGGGATCTGGTTGCCTGCCGCAACACGAAGTAATAAGGTGTGGGTTGTGGTGATAAGGGTGGCCGAAGTAATAAGGGTGGAAAGTGATCGAAATCACTATTGAAATGAAATTATGAAAAAGATTGTGAAATCATTGATGTGAAAATGTTGAAGGGGAAAAAGGAGAGATTGTAAACTTGTTTGGTTTGATTGTACCTTTCATGTGTATTTGATTGTTGATTCTATTACTGATCGTTACTTGTGTATGGTTTGAGTTTACTTAGGGTAAAGTTTGTTCATACATACCAGTACAATTCAAATGTACTGACGTCTCTTTTGCCGGGGGCGCTACATTCGTGTTATGATTGTAGGTGGTTCTATAGCAGGTACCCTAGTCCTTCGACAGTTGTGCCTCCTCTCCATCCCATCAGTTGCATTGGTGAGCCCCACTTCCGCTTAGGGTCATGTGTTGCTCATGCCACCTTCTTTTGAGTTTATTGTGTATTGTAAGGTATAGCCAGGGCCTTGTCGCCGGTAAGTATTGGTTGAGTTCCTAATATTCATAGAGGCTCCGTAGACACAATGTGGGTGGTGTACAAAAGTAGTTTTAGGTAGTAATGGTACGGTTCGGAATCCTGGTCCACGTTGGTAAATGTTGTATGTATTTTACAAGTACTTGGTATCAATATTGGAAATGATAAAAAGTAGATATGAACTCAAGTTGTAAGTTTATGCTTAAGTCTTAAATTGCTATTTCACAAGAATAATGTATAATGAAATCACAGGGTAACGTATGGGAGAGGAAAGGCAATTCCAGGTCCGCTTGACTGGGGTCCTCCCGTTGAGCGCCAGTCGTGTCCTTCAGTTTTGGGGCATGACAGACTCTCTCATTTTTCATTTCTCTCAGCTCGCGTTGCCTTACGGCGCCCGTGAGGGTTTTCACAAATAAGACTCTCTGATTTTCATCATTTTTCTGCTTGGACCGGAGTGTTGTCCCTGATATGAATCACCTCTTCTTGCTTGAGTTGGCGTTTCTTGAAGATTGATCAGAAGGTCTTTCTTTGGACCGTAATGCAGGCTTTTGGACAGGGTTAGAAAGAAAGGGTGTCAAAGGCTCAAAACTATTCAAATGGGTTCAAAATTACAATTTTCGGAATTAGATTTCTTACAAAAACCGCAACTTCTTCCCCGGTTTCTTGTTTGGGGACTTTTGGATTTTTATTATGATGGGACCGAACCGTGTGGCTGCCTACGTATCCTTAAGAGGAATCAGCTCAAACGTAGTTCATGACATAAAAATTACTTTGTTGTTGTGAATTATCTTTCTTTTCTTCCATTTTTTTCTTTTTCTACTCTTTTCTTTCTTCTATTTTTTTTCATTTTCATTTTTCTTCTCTCTCTTTTCTTTCATTTATCCTTTACGCTTGTGTTTCTTAGCTTTACTACTGATTCCAAAAAAAGGGTATGAAAGAAAATAAATAAGGCTCAAAGGAGGGTAACAAGGGATAAAGTGTTTGGAAAGCAGAACAAAATGCCTTCGTCATTACAATCGCCAAAACATGCCAAGTACAAAAAAATGCAATTAATACAAAAGAAATCATATATAATATCTCTTGACCGCATCAGAATTAATGGCCATTTCAACACACATTCCTTCTATGTCTGTCAAGTACAAAGCACCATTGGAAAACACTCTCGTCACGATGAACGACCCCTGCAAATTTGGGGCGAACTTGCCTTTGGCTTCAGCCTGATGTGGAAGAATATGCCTTAACACTTGCTGACCCACTTCAAACTTTCATGGGCGCACCTTCTTATTATATGCTCTAGCTATTATTTTTTGATACAACTGACCACGACATGCTACTGCTAATCTTTTCTAATCGATCAAGCTCAATTGCTCCAAGCGGGCTTTGACCCATTCATCATCATCAATTTCAGCTTCTGCGACAATCCGAAGGGATGGAATTTCCACCTCTGCAGGTATCACTGCCTCGGTACCATATACCAATGAATAAGGAGTCGCCCCTACTGAAGTACAAACAGTAGTGCGATAACCCAGCAATTCATAAGGCAACTTTTCATGCCGCTGTCTAGAACCTTCCACCATTTTCTCTAATATTTTCTTTATGTTCTTGTTGGCTGCCTCAACTGCTCCATTTGCCTTGAGGCGATAAGCAGTGGAATTACGATGTGTAATTTTGAATTTCTGACACACCTCTTTCATCAGATGACTATTAAGATTAGCCCCATTGTCTGCAATGATCACCTTTGGTATCCCAAACGGACAAATGATATTTGAATGTAAAAAATCGACCACTGCTTTCTCGGTTACATACTTGAATATTTTAGCTTCAACCCATTTGGTGAAATAATCAATGGCTACAGAATAAACCTGTGACTATTTGATGCTGCTGGCTCAATTGGCCCAATGACATCCATGCCCCATGCAACAAAAGGCCATGTTGCGGACATTGTGTGCAATTCCGATGGTGGAGAATTAATCAAACCCCCATGCACCTGACACTGATGACACTTGCGCACAAAACTGATACAATCTTGCTCCATAGTAAGCCAATAACAATCTGCTCGGAAAATCTTTTTTGCTAGCACGTACCCACTCAAACGTGGTCCACAAACTCTCGAATGTACTTCGGCCGTAATAGTTATGGTCTGTATAGCATTTATGCATCTCAACAACCCAAGATCTGGAGTTCTTTTATACAATACCCCTCCACTAAAGAAAAATCCACTTGCCAAACGTCGAATTGTTCTCTTTTGATCCCCTGTGGCCTGTACTGGATACACTCCCATTCTGAGGTATTCTTTGATATCGTGGAACCACGGCTCACCATCGAGTTCTTCTTCCACCATATTACAGTAGGCATGCTGATCGCAGATTTGAATCTGCAAAGGGTCCACATAGGCTTTATCTGGATGATGCAACATTGACGCCAACATAGCCAAAGCATCGGCAACTTCATTATGATTCCTTGAAATATGCCTGAATTCTATTGATTGAAAATGTTGACAAAGATCGTGCAAACATTGTCGGTACAGTATAATAGAAGGTCGGAGTCGCCCATGAACAAGACTTCCTAGACACCCATATCCACAGCTAGCCTCAAACCCAAGATGCATGACTCATACTAGACCATGTTATTAGTACAATAGAAACAAAGCTAGGCCGTAACAGGGTAGTGCTGCCTTGTTTCAGAAATAAGTACCGCTCTTATCCCAACACCTTTCATATTGGAAGCCCCATCAAAGAAAAGTTCCCATCCTGGCTTCTCAACTTGTTCCAACTCAACGTGCATTACCTCTTCGTCAGGGAAGTATGTCTCTAAAGGTTCATATTCTTCATCTACTGGATTTTCAGCCAAGTGGTCAGCCAATGCTTGTGCTTTTATTGCAGTCCGGGTTACATAGACAATGTCGAATTCTGTGAGCAAGATTTGCCACTTTGCAAGCCTTCCTGTTGGCATAGGATTCTGAAAATGTACTTCAACAGATCCAACCAAGAGATGAGGCAAGTGGTATACGATGACAGGTAGTGTTTCAACTTCTGTGCTACCCAAGTTAGGGCACAACATGTCCTCTCCAGCTGAGTATACTTAACCTCGTAAGCTATGAACTTTTAGCTGAGGTAGTATAATGCATGATATTTCCTGCCGGTGATGTCGTGCTGACCTAACACACATCCAAACGAGTTGTCCAACACCGTCAAATACAAAATCAAAGGCCTCCCTGGTTCTGGCGGGACCAACACCGGTGGGTTTGACAGATACCCCTTTATCTTATCAAATGCTTCTTGACATTCGTCTGTCCTCTTGACCCCTATATCCTTCTTTAACAGGTTGAAGATGGGCTCACAAGTTTTCGTGAGCTGATCGATAAACCTGCTGATGTAATTCAATCTCACTAGTAGACTCATCACCTCTTTCTTGTTCTTCAGAGGTGGCAATTCTCGGATGGCTTTGATTTTTGATGGGTCCAATTCAATACCTCGACGGTTGACTATAAATCCCAACAATTTTCCAGATAGAACACCGAAAGCACATTTCGTAGGATTGAGCTTGTGATTGTACCTGCGAAGCCTTTGGAAGAACTTTCTTAGATCCTGGACGTGGTCAGACTACTTCCTGGTCTTTATAATTACGTCATCTACATACACCTCAATCTCCCTGTGTATCATGTCTTTTCTGCATCTTTCTCATCTATTAAGATCTGGTGATAGCCCACATAACAATCCACAAAAGAACCAATCTCATGTTTGGCACAATTGTCAATCAATATGTGGATGTTTGGTAATGGGAAGTTATCCTTCGGACTTGCCTTGTTGAGATCACAGTAATCAATGCACACTCTAGTCTTACCATCTTTCTTTGTTGCAAGCACAACATTGGCTAACTAGGTGGGATACCGCGTGACCCGAATGACCTTTGCATCAAACTGCTTGGTAACTTCTTCTTTGATCTTAACACATATCAGTTTTAAATTTCCTTAGCTTCTGCTTGACAGGAGGGAATGATGGGTCGGTGGGCAATTTATGAACCACCAAATCAGTGCTCAGACCCGGCATGTCATCATATGACCATGCAAAAACATCTTTGTACTCAAATAACATTTTAATTATCTCCTCTATGAGCTGTGGTTCAAGACGGGCACTTATTTTAGTTTCCCGGACATTATCCTGATCCCCTAAGTTGATTGCTTCTGTATCATTCAGGTTGGGTTTGGGTTTTTCTTCAAAATGGCTTAATTCTTTACTGATTTCCTCAAAGGCTTCCTCATCATCATATTCCACTTCATCATCACACTCAATCTCTTGTATTATTATTTCAGAATTAGATTGGCATTTAAGACTGGGCCGGAGATTCCTCATGCATGTCATGTCACTGAAACCAGCATAAAAAGGACTGTACAAGAAAGAAAAAAAACAAAAATATCAGGAGTGAAAAGAAGGGAAATTTCATTTCATTGAAATTTAAAGATAACAAGGTTTAACTCATACAAATGGATGGAACATAGCATCTGAATTACAACCCAGGAAATAATCCAAATTAAACTGAAAGAAAAATCAAAGCCGACTACCATGACTCCCTTCGAGTAGGAAGAGGAGTAGCTTCCCAATTGTTGTTTTGCAAAGGGCCCCACAAATTGCACATCTTCCTTGCTTGATCCTTCTCCAGCTTCCACCATATTTACCTTGTTGAACAACCTCTCAAACCCCTCATCCAAATATCCATCAACGTCAATCAATGAATCAGAAACCGTTGATACTGGGTGCTTTCTGGAACTAGGCCTGACAAATGATCTGGATAGCTGCGGGATGGGCTTTGGAAGAACCCATGCTCTCTGTTTCAGCTTTCTGGCTTGCCTTATGTCCGCAGCTGTGGGCTTGAACCACAAATCAAAAGTATCCAAGTTTTTGGGAAGAGACACTGGTTGTACGATGCCTTGTAGAGAAGCACCCAAACCCTTTCTATGTTCGAAGCCATTCTTCAACAACTCCGAAGACACCATGACTGATGCGGCTGCTACTTTAGGAATCGGAACACACTCACCTTCTGGGATCTTTTCAACTAATACCGTGTCAAAGATGTGATAGACCCACGGGCCCTTTTCATCTCCAGCTTCGATGAAAGGTACAATGGCAGCACCCAGGGCTCACAGATTATCCTTACCGGGCACCACAATTTCCTGTCTGTCCCATTCAAATTTAACCATCTGGTGCAAGGTAGATGGCACTGCCTTGGCGGCATGAATCCAGGGTCTCCCCACCAAAAGATTGTAAGAAACTGCCACATTCAACATTTGAAATTCCATAGTGAAATAGACAGGAGTGTCAATTCTAGTATTATATCACCCACAGAATTTTTTCCCCCACCATCGAACCCTCGAACACAAATGTTGTTCTTGTGAATTCTTTCATCTTCCACTTTTAATTTTTCCAAGGTAGAGAGGGGACAAATGTTTAAGTTGGACCCATTATCAATCAGCACTCGGGTAACGATAGAATCTTCGCTCTTCACCGTCAGATAAAGGGCCCTATTATGCTCAGTACCCTCCACGGGCAACTCATCATCGGAGAAGGTCACTCTGTTCACCTCGAATATTTTGTTTGCTATTTTCTCCAAATGATTTACCGATATCTTGTCGGGAACATGGGCCTCATTTAAAATTTTCATCAGTGCCCGACGGTGCTCATCGGAATGGATTAGCAATGAGAGTAAGGAGATCTGTGCAGGTGTTTTCCTCAATTGCTCTAAAATGGAATAGTCCTGCACCTTCATCTTTTTCAAGAATTCTTCTGCCTCATCTTCGGTCACAGCTTTCTTTACAAGCACTGAGTTATCTTTGGGAGTTTTGGCTTTTCTTAACTCCTCGGGGGCAAAGCATCTCCCCGAGCGAGTCAGACCATGGGTTTCACAAACTTCCTCTTTAAAATTTTTCCCTTTGTAAATCACGGACATTCGGCCATAGTTCCAAGGGACGTCCCTGTTGTTGACTATTGGCAGCTGTGTTATCGGTTTGAGAATGACCTGCTCTGTGCGAGCACCTTCTACAACCACAGCAAGCTTGTTTAATGCCCCTGGTACCAACACTTTTACTATCCCATGTTTTACTACAACACCGCTTGAGGACACAACTGGTTCACTACCTGTTCCTTTCACCTTGATCAATGACTTCCCGCTACTTGATTCTCCACTCGGCTTGACTTCACTGGACCTGATCATCATTACATTCTATGAGGGCTTCTTATGCTCTCCTCCTTTTTGCACTATCTCAATCATATTAGCCTCGTGATGGGCTAGCAACGGATTCTGGTTGATATTAGGCGCCTCGGGGCCTGAACCTTGATCCGACGGGTGTCAATGAGCTCTTGAATGGCTCTCTTCAATTTCCAGCATTTATCTAAGTCATGCCCCGGGGCTTCTAAACAATATTCACAGCTTACAGAGAGGTCAAGATTCCTCGGAAGAGGGTTAGGTATCTTAGGCTCAATTGGATTCAACATACCCAACTGTCTCAACCTGTGGAATAGGCTGGTATATGATTCTCCCAATGGAGTGAAAGTCTTTTGCTTCTGGGTCCTCTCATTCTTGAAGGCTTGGTTTGGTCGAAACCTAGTCCAGGGGCATTTCTGTGGGTTCTCGGGGGTAGGTAGGTGCTTTGTGGAGCTGGGTAAGTATTTTGTGGGGTTGGCGCATGCCATTGTGTGTGGGCAGGAGTTTGGGTATATATTTGTGCATGATGGACAGAAAAGTGAGGATCTGGAGGTGGGGAGTAGTGTTGTGGTGGGTTATATGGAGTGTGGGGGTAAGTTTGGGGTGGGGCCGAGGCTGGTTATAGTAATGTGACGGGCCCTAGGAGCTAGCTCTTGACTCAACTACTGCAACGTCCTCTTTTTTCTTCTTCCCCAGTAGGCCCCCAATGCCGCTTTGAATTGCGTGGATGGTTGCTTTGATTGCTGAATAACTCATGATTTTGTTGGTCTTGAGTCCTTCCTCTACCATGCTTCCCATTTTCACCACTTCACTGAAATATTTCCCTACTGCTGACCGAAATAAGTGGGCTTTAAGGCCTACAAAAAGTAATAAACCATTTCACTCTCTTTCATCAGAGGGTCAACCCTCGCTGCTTGCTCTCTCCAACGAAAGTCGTATTCTCTAAAAATTTCCCTGGGTTTCTTCTCAATCTTGATCAATGATAGACGGCCTGGGACAATTTCAAGATTGTACTGAAAATGACAGGCAAATGTTTGGGCCAGATCGTCCCAAGTGTACCACCGACCATGATCTTGTCGGGTGTACTATTCCAAAGCTGAGCCACTTAAACTTTGGCTGAAGTACGCCATCAGTAATTCGTCTCTTCCACCTGCCCCTCTCATTTTGCTACAAAAACCTCTCAGGTGTGCCACTGGATCACCATGCTCGTCATATAAATCAAACTTGGGCATCTTGAACCCTGCTGGTAATTGGACATATAGGAACAGACACAGGTATTTATAGGCCACGCTTACTTGTCCACCTAGCCCCTACATAAACCTGAAAGATTGCTCCAAGCTTTTGACTTTCCTAACCATCTCCTCCTGCTAAAAATTCTTAAGAGGCTTCTTAGTTTCTGCCGAGAGATCAAAATGAGGAGTGTAAGAGCATGGTTCTGGTGCTTTGAGAGTTGGTTCTAGGGGGTAATAATGATTGTCTTGAGTCTGGAATAGAGGCTCAGTGGAAGATTGGTGCAATATAGTGGGTGGAGGTGCCACAAACACAGGAGTGGTTGGTGGGGGAGGGTATGTGACTTGTTTGGGTGGTGGAGCTGAGGTTGTTTGGGAAGTGGTGCCATAGCATTGTTGGTGGGTAGGAAATGTCGTGGATGAATTCACAGTGGGAGGATCTTGAGATTGAGCGAACGGTGGGATGTAAGCAGGGTTGGTCGGATAAACCGGTGGTGGATGCCCCTTTACCCAGGCTTGATACACTTCATCCATTTGCTGCTTCAGCTTATACATCTCTTGTTTCATCGCATTAACATCAACTTCTTCCACTTCTCTTGATGGGTCAACAATACTCGCCTCCAATTCCTGGTTGGCCATGTTCAGCTTGCCTTTTGACCGGGTATTAGAGGAATGGGTTGTCAGAATGCCAAAGCAACTAACCACCTGCCTGGACTCAATACATCAACAACAACTTTGTTAGCGATTAGAGTTTTAACAGATTGGTAACCGCACTTTTGGGGGAATGAATGCACCTAAGTAGTTAACAGTTTCTATTGTGCATTTGCTCGATTGCTTGCATCATCCCAGCTTTTCCTTATTTCTATTTGCAACTTTATTTTTTTTCCTCTCTCTTTCTTTCTCTTTTGTTTCTACCCTCCCATGCCTCTCTCTTGTTTTCCTTCTCTTATTTTCTTTTTCTTTACCTCTCCTCTCATGTTTTTCTTCTTTCATTTTTCCTCTCTTTTTTTTATTAATTTTCTTTTATTTGGTTACGATCGAATCCTATAGAGATTGACTCTGTAGCATGACCCCGCATGAATCAGACCAAGCATATTTCTTGGGGATATAAATGAAGAACAAATAACAAAAAATATTTTTGGGATTGTCAATTTTTCATAAAAACAAACAGTTTGACTACAATGACTCATGACTCACAGACTCAAAAGAAACTAACAAACTTAGAAAAAGATGGAAACATCAATTCAAAACACCTAACAGACTCCAAAAAAATTAACAGACTCAAAACAGAAAGTACCGACTCAAACAAAGATCACGAATACATTAAAGCCTTGAAAACTCCTGGAGCTCTTGGGATGTTGTTTGGTTCTGCTGCGGGCCCATATGCAAGTCCCCTTGGAGCCTTTCCAAATCTCTCATTATCTATTGGACAAATGTCATGACTGCCGCAAAGAAAGTGGTGCGGGTTATGTCCTCACATGCTTGGCATTTTACCACGATGTACTCTGCAATCGCCCAGACCCTTTCACGGATCCTATCCTTCTCTTGCAATAAATACCCAATTTGTTGGGCTCTAGCTTCCAAAGTTTGCTCAGCTGCATGGCTCTGTTCTTGAAATTGTCGCAGATCCCTTTCCAACCATGCTATCAAGGCATAACAATGCTCCCCTTTTGGCTCGAAATCTCTTTCCTGCTTGGATATTTAATTTTCAAGGATCTTGACCTTTTTCTTCATACTCACCATCCCTCTGTCGTATTTCTCCTTCAGCTAATGGATGAGACTGGCTCGTTCCCCTGCATCCTTGGCTAACTTAGCTCGGGCATTTTCTAGCTCCACTTCAGTCTTTTGCAAATCATCCTCGAAATCACGTGCTTTCCGGGTAAGATTATAGATGAGCTTTTCGTCTTTTCTACTCCTGCCCGGGTTTTCAATTGCTATTTTCATCTTTCGGATTTGGGCTTTGAGTTCTTCATTCTCTTGGACCAATTTTCTTCTCTCACCTTCGGCTTCTTGGGCTTGGAGAACATTGTTGAATTTCAAGTTTCTCAGCTTTTCTTTCAAGGCATGAATCTCAACTTGATATGCCTTTTCCTTTTCTCCCCATGCTAATCATTCTTGGATTTTGTCATCAAAAGCTTGCACATGAGGTCTTTTGGCAGGCCTCTCAAGTTCGGGTTCCGGCTCGTTATTCACACAAGACATCTTCTCAAACCAAGTAGCGTACTTTGGATCCACTTCTCCCTTTACGATATCTGGTACCTGGGTGCCATTTTTAAGATTCCGGCAGCTATTCCAATCCTGTTGAACTAAAGCCTTGGGCAATGCGGCTTCTGGATGCAATTTTATAACCTGAGTACTTAGATCTTCATCTTCGGGCACAATCTGATACCTTCCCAACTATATCAAGACCCTCTGTGGTGCATACGACTGAATACTTTTCACACCCATTAACATCATGTAGCCTCTAGCAGCAATCATATATATGGCTTCTGTCTTCTGGAGCCATCCTATGGACCACTCAATTTGACTTAATTTGAGAGCCTTCAAATGAGACACCCATGCTTCAAATCCTTCTGGCACATTGTAATCCTTTACCCCCTCTTCGTAACTGGTGATGAAGTTATTTGGACTCGAGCCATAACTCATGAATCTGGGATGATGGTGAAGATGCTCGATCATCCACATTTGTAGGAGGATATTGAAACCTTCAAAGAACTGGGCCCCAACTTTGCATAAAGTCAACGCACGATAGATATCCGCCAATACCAATGGAGCAAGTGTATGGTCTTCCTTGGTAGTGAGGATCTGTGCGATTCGAGCCATACGAATATCAACTGTCCCTTTCTCATTTGGAAAAACCATAATCCCTAAGAACGCCACAATAAATGCAACGCGGTGATGAATTTGCCAACAACCCTTATCTTTCCTGTTTCTTAACCCCTTTTCACGTGCTTTAAAACAAGGAGAGTGCTCAAACCTGAAGTATAAGAAATGGAAAGCACAACACGTGTCACTTACGCGATTTTTACTTGTCTGCTTACTGATATTCAGGAGGTCAAAAAACTTGTGCACCGACAGAGCCCTTGGAAATATAAGTTGTTGCTTCTTCATATCTCGTCCGAACTCAATGTACCCGGCCATCTCCTCCAAAGTAGGGGTAATCTCAAAATCTGAGAAGCGAAAAACATTACGGGCGGGGTCCCAGAAAGTTATCATAGCTTTGATCAGATCGTTTCATGGTTTAATCTCACAGATGTCTATAATAGTGCCCAGCTACTTTTTCACCCAATTCTGACCATCCTATTCTAAATCATTTCACCACATGCGCAAATGTACACGAGCCTACTCCCCGATCACTTCTGGTGGATCCTGGACAATATTCATTTGCTCCTGTAGAAGGGTAAAGTTAGGGTTGACTCCAATGGACCCTTTTGAAAACATCTTTATATAAGAAACCAAAAGACCATGATCCCTTCCTTGATTATCGAAGTGGCTATCTTTGCAAATGTGGCCCCTTCCCAATTCCATACGAATTTTGAGGCCGGAGAGGGTTTATTTTATGACACTTCTCATCCTTGTCCATTCGTTTACGAAGATAGCCCTTCTACAGCTGAAGAATACTCTAAGGCTATCTCGGCAAGAACGGTTTAAAACATTGCCGACACTGAATCGACTTACTTTGACCAAACTTCCATACTACATTTATTTGACCTCCTAATTTTCTTCTTTTCTTTTTTTTTTTCAAAAATAATGCCGGACCTTATGTAGGTTGCCTACATATCCCACATCCGGTGAGAATCAGACATGCGTAGTTCGGCCAACTTTGATTTTTTGGAAATAACTTTTTTTTGAAAAATTCGGCAGAGTTTCGGGGTATTTTCAAATATCGGATTTTTCTTTAGAACCTGCTTTATTTCTTCATCACTCTTGGTCTTTTCTCTCTTGTTCTTTTCTCTTTTTTCCCCCTCTCTTTTTCTTTTCTTATCTGGCCGGTCAGCATGCAAGCCAAAACAAACAAATGTTCACGTAGCACATAGAATGCATCATGATGGTCTGTTATTTTGGGTACACCTGTCCTAGACGGACCCAACCATTGTGTTGAGTCCCCTAAGTCAAAATGCACGTGATGCAAACAAGCGCTCCTACTAGGGATCCGACATGGACCGTAAAGTCCCATTTCGAATCCCTACCAGTACAAAACCTTAAAGGCTATTAGCTTATATTACACTAAAGCAAATTGTCTCATTTTTCAATTACTTTAATAACAAAACCAACAAATGTATAGGCCTACTTTCAACTTCTGAACTGATCTTATAAAATGATTGCACGGGAACTCATAGACCCTCTTTCACTATCAGTAACTAGATGCAGGGAATCAGTTGTATCTCACTTGAGTCCTCAAAGGTATATTAAAACCCCTACCTATCATTGTCGAACTGTTTCATCCTAATCAACTACCATATAATTGACACTTACCACCATTCTTAATAGCCTATATTACATGCTTCAATACCAATTAAACTCAAAATAAGAACCAAATAAGCTCACAGATGAAATCCAATACCAGTATAGCACACTATAATCAGGATTAAAAGGAAACTACTGCATAAACTGACAAGATCTAATTGTTAATCACAACCGAGCTATGACAAATACATTAGCCTGAACTTCACAGCCATAGAATGATTATAACATTGAAAGAACAGGAGATGAAGACCACAAATAACTTCATATTTCATTTTCTCATCAATTCGTGCTTCAATCTATACATCAGATGACATCCATAGAGGACTGAAATATACCTGAAAATGAAGAAAATGAAGAGAGGGAAGGTTATCAACAGCAAATAGCAAGAATCAGACCAGAATCAACCAATGAAATCGTGAAATCAGCTCAAAGCAACTATAAAATAGCATTTCCTAATAAGAAATCCAAACCAGATTTAAATCAACCCAGAACTCCACTCGTATTCAATCTAGAATCAAATATTATTTTCAGAAATCAGAAACTCAAGAAACCCAGGGAAAGTATTTAATGAAACAGAGATCTTCTCTGGATTTTTAGCTATTTTTTTTCTCAGATTTTTTTTTCAATTTTTACCACTTCAAACTCTGTCTTTTAAGGCAAGAAAGGGTGCCTTTATAGGCAAGACAATAGGGCAACGCTCAGAAATTTGTATTTTACCTCTTACCCCTATTGAATTCTTGTTTTAGCTAATTCATCCCTAAATTTCTAACTTGCTACCCAAGATAATGTTCAGTACCAAAAGATTCACTAACCTATTTTTCCCAAATTACCCCTGAACAGCCCTGAAATTAATTTGGTCAATTACCCAACCTTCAGCTCATGGGTCATGAGTCCAATGGATTGAAGTGGTTCAAAAAAAACTTGAGCTTAAACTCAAACCAAACCCAAACCTCCTTGAGTGGTGTCTAAGCTAATCTTAAAACCCAACAACCAAAGAGACCCAAACCCAAATCAGGAGCCCGATGCATGTGAAAGAAAATATGATGAAATTCAAAAATCAACAACTAAGTTAATTAATTAAAATGAACAGGCAGAAAACTAATTGAGTTATTAAACTAACCTAATTATGTTAAAATAAGCAGGCCAACCTAACAAGAAAGAATCAGGGACCCAACATAAAGGAAAATTCAATAGGCTAGGGACAAACAATTTGAATCATCAGAGAAATGGTCAATTTTTAAGAAAAAGAGATAGACGAAAGAAAAGATGAACCAAGAACCACAACTGGACCCAAAAATAGATAGAAAGTCACCTATTCACCCTTGCACTTGACTGAACTTCTAATTTCAACCGCGAGATAATGTCAATCAGCTGTTCTTTGTCAAGAACAAGCAAATAACATTATTCCGTGGTAAAATTAGGCCTAAGACTCGTGAATACTGGAGAAGAAACCTTGCATGCTCAGGTTTGGCTCTGGTTCTTAGAATCCAGTCTTCGGATTTGATATTCGAGAAGTCTGGAGAATATTTGAAGGAAAAGGGGTACGTATTTGTGATGTGGGGGTGGAGGTGAGCCTACGATGTATATTCGGCGGGGATTGGGTGGTGGCACCGCCGGATACGACGGAGGAATCCATGGCGGCGACCAGGGTTAGGGGATTTGGGGAAGTTTCAGTGAGAGTCGAGGGAAGAGGGGTGTGGATTTGGAAAGAGGAAGGTGAGGGGGTCATGTGGTGCGAAACGGGGGGTCATCGGACGATCGCCGCCGGTGGAGGCATTTTTTGGCCGGCGGTTCGCGGCGGCATTATGTCTTTGAGGTTTGAGGTGAGAGAGATGAGGCTTGGGTGGGGGGTAGGCTTGTTTGGACATTAATATACTTAGATGACCCAAGCTTCAGGACCGTCCGATCAAGAAACCTCGACGGTCCTGATCATCTTAGACGAAACGACGTCGTTTTCGGCACTGGGGAGGGGGGATGGACCGGATTTGGGCATGGTTTTGGGCCTAGAACAGGGGTAATTTGGACGGGTATTGGGGTATTGGCTTGGGCTGGGCATCAAAGACCAAAGATTAGCCCAATTTTAATTAAAGGCTGCATTCTTTTAATTTTCTTTTTCGCTTTTTCTTTTAAAATTAAAACAAAACTAAAATTAAAACTAAAAATTTAAATTAACCCCTAATTATATTAAGCTATAATTAATAAACCACCCTATTAATAAAAATGCTAATTTTAAGAAAACTAATAAAATTCAAAGCTAAAATTCAAACCAAGCAAAATCAAATCAATTTTTGTAATTTTTGTATTTTTTGTAAAATCCTAGTTACTAATTAATCTAAAAATATGTAAAATTAAATTCTAAATGCAAATGCAATATTTTTTGTATTTTAATGAATTTATATTAAATTAAAAATACACACAAAAATGCAAATAAACGTGGAAATGATTCAATTAATTCCTAAAAATTAAATAATTAAAGAAAATCCTAAATCTAAGAATTCTATAAGAGTAATTCATGCGAGGAAAAAATCACGTGCTCACAGTCACTTGGGATAGTTTATGGTGTCCCAAGTCACCGGTTAAAATCCCAAATCGAGGAAGTTGACTCTCTTTACGGTCTGCAAGCACAGAAATCTGGGTAAGGAATTCTGTTAACCCGGGAGAAGGTGTTAGTCATTTTCGAGTTCTTGGTTTTAGCACGGTCGCTTTGATCATGCTTGGCTTAATCAAACTATTTAATTACTAATTTTAGAACCTATGTGCATTTTCCTCTTTTTAATTAAGGAATTATCTTGAAACGGTTCACGCGTACGTGTACCCATTTGTTTAGTGCGTCAAAAATCATGTCATGTGAACGTGTCCACAATTAATAGCGCTTTATTAATATTAAGAAAGTTTGACCGAAGTTGCGCGAACGCATACTCCGATTTTATTTTTAGAAATCGTAATTATTTCACGCGAACGTGTCCACAACCACGATAATATATTAAACGTGCCTAAAGCTAAACTATGATCATTTGTTATTTGTTATATCTAAATTATAAAATTAATTCGAGGGACATGTATAATTAATGGTGGATGGCACACCTCGGACTATAAGAACTAAATTAATTAGTAGCTTATGAAAACCCATTATTTATTACTATGAATGTTTGTTCAAGATATTTCGAACGCATGCCCCGAATTGGTTTTTAGAATCGTAATATGTTACGCAAACGTATACACAATCACAATTGTTTTTTAAACGTGCCTAAAAGATTTCCTACGAATATTTATTCTAATATCTAATCGTAGTCTTGTGAGGGCCATAGATGATTTGGTGAAGATGGCACACCTCAACCATTTTAGGACTCATAATTAAACATGAGCCTAAGGACACTTGCAATTTACAAATGGTTTAAATTCAATAAAGCTGTACATTGTGAGTGTGAATAAGCCACGGGTTATTTCAGTGAAATGGGCCACCGTACAAACTCCTTGGCCATTGAGGCCAGAGTCCAAATTTGCTGAGAAGACAAGAGAATTGGGCCTTAGAGGCGAGCCCAGAATGGAAAAGAAAGGGGCCTAAGACAACACGAGCCTGGTTGGGCATGGTGGTCCTTCTTGGGCTAATTAATAGATCAAGCCATTTTAAGTGAGACCATTACGCACCCTTACCCTTTGGGCTACCCTGCTCTGCAACCCTTTGACTATTAATGGCCTTGAGGGGCTCAAACACTAATAAGCTAAATCAATATTATCAAAGTAAAAGTGGTGTATTATCTAATTTAGATGCAAAGATGCAGGAAGTTGAAAGCACTATACAATTAATGAATTACCGGCCCCACCCGCTTGAACATTGAAATTACTACCAACTGCTGTTGTGTTCATACATGGTATTTCTAACGGTGATGACATTCTAGACATCAATTATTACAATGACACAATAGACCTTAAGTTCATCGGATGCTAGAAACTAAAACTCAAAGCAGCAGAATAATGATGAGAGATGACCATGAGCTTAACATCACTACTGACATGAAACAATTTAATCAAAATCCAACAAAAGGGTGATACTCATCTAAATTAAACTCATATTGTAACTATCCACAACCCAAACACATGACAGAAAGAGTTCAACCCAGTCAAAACCAAAATGACAATATTAAAGTTCTAATATAACCCCAAAAATATATTGTTAACAGCATGATTCAATGCAATAAAATTACATATAAAGTTAATTCAATAAAGAAAACATGATTAGCCTTTGAAGAATAGGGACTAATGTTCAGCAAGTTCATATTCATTCCACAAATGTCCAAATCAACTACATGGCTTCACAATGCACTTCACAGGTTAATGAGGGCCAAGAGGTACCTGGGACAAAAATTGGAACAAAAGAAAGATGAAGAAATCAACAGCAGTAGGAGGATGTAAATCAGCAATTCAACACAACAATTTTAGCTTCCTTAGACTATTTGTAGCCCCAAACAAATAGAAATTCCTTGGAAGTTTTAGAGTTTTTGACTAATAATGAAGATCAAAGAGCAAAACAAAAATAAATTTTAGCCAAAGGATGCACGAAATTTTCAATATTTTTTAGAGTATCCCATGCTGTCGTTTGTATTTTTTTAGTCTCTAATCTCTAAAGTCTCCACTCATTTTTACTGAAAACCAACCTTATATAGAGGTATTTTAGGGCAACATAAATTATTTCAGATTTTAGAATTTAAACCTTCCCAATTTTCACTCTTTCATTTTAAGCCCTAAATTTCTAAACCAACTACTGAACTAACCCAAACCCCTATTTCCTGGAAGTTTCCTACTCCGTTTAATAAATATTCTCTCAATTAAAATCCCCCAAATACCCTTTAATCCCTTGTTATTTACCATCAGACTAAACATGAGTCAAGTTGACCCAACAATCAACCACAGACCCTGGGCTTGCAAAACCCCGAACTGACCATCCTCTCTTTGGGATTTTAACTGACAGAGCCCAATTTGTAATTCAAAAACCAATAGGAAACAACAAGAAAGTGGGCCAATCGGATTTATAGGAACTCCTGAAGCCCTAATTCCAAATGAAAGACAAAAACAAAAATAAAAGGAAAATTTTAACGAATCAGACCATAGTAACAACATGCTAAACACGAATTAATCCTAAAATGCAAACAAAACAATTTAAAAAAGAAAATAAGAAAGAGAAAGAAAGAAAAAGAAGATCCGAGGACGAGAATGAAATAAGAAGTGAAAGACAAAGAACTGAAATACCTAATAGAGGCAGACGGACAATGGTCTTGAATGGAATTCCGTTGGTTTTTCCGATTTGAACAAAAAATGAGTGCTAATCGGCTTGTTCTTCTGAGAACAACCGTCTAATACTTGTTTCAGGCCAAAATCTCTTCAAAACTTGGAGAAAAATGAATCCAGACCCTTTGCATGAGTAATCAAAGGTGGGAACGGATCTAGAGTTCAATTTTAGATATGAAATTAAAGGAAAATGATGGGGATTTTGGGGAAACTGATGATGGCTTAGTGTTTGAGGGATTATGGGGAGTGTCTGGTGAAATTTTGGGGTTGATTGGAGTTTCAACACCGCCGTGGTAAAATCCAGCGGGTGGTAGTCAGTGGTGAAATGCGAAGGGTCTGAGAGATGAAAGACAACAGTCCTAGGTTACATATGACGTTTGGACAATTTTAACTAAAACCGGAGTAGTTTCAAAACTTTTTGATGAAAATAAATGAAGGGTCCGAATCTAATTTTAACACTTGAACTCAAAACGACGTAGTTTTGGTTCCATACTACGTCGTTTGAGTTGCCTAAGTGACTGAATGATTTGGACCGGGTATAGCTCAAATTTGGGCCTGGATTGGGGAGTTTGAGGGGGACATTCAGATTTGGGCTATGATAAAATAGCCCAAAATCAACAGCCTTTTTGATTATCTCTCTTTTCCTTTTAAAATTAATTTTCTTTTCAAATTAATTAACAAAGCAAATTAACTCTAAAAAATAATTTAGCAAATTGAGCTAGTTACTCATCATAGTATTTACAAAAATTAATTAACTCGTAAATTAAAAGATGAATTATAAAATTTCAAATTAAAAGGTTAAAAATACAAAATGAGTCATTTTTGTGATTTTTCATTTTTATAAAAAACTATTTTACCAATTAATCTACAAATGTAAAAATAAATCCTAAATGCAAATGCAGAGCATTTTTGTATTTTCATGCTTTAAATAAAAATTAATCATGCACAGAAAATGCAAATTATTAAGAAAATTCACAAAAATTCCTAAAATGGAAAATAATTAAAAAGAAAAATCTATTTCCTTGGGATTTTGTAGGAGTATTTCATATATGGCAAAAATCACGTGCTCACAATATCCACACTCAAAGCAACCTCTCTGATGACGAGGCTGTGGGAACTGTGCGGTATGGGTACTCTGAGACCCATGAACACCCGAGTCACTTGCAAAGCCTGAAGCGTGAACTGAACTGGTTGACCTACAAAACCTCTACCATGTCGCACCCTGCCTAAAAAATAAGGACAAACATATCTCCCCGGTCTACGAGGCCTCCTCTCCTACTCAAACTCTCTCTCCTGATCTCGTATGCCCTCTCTCTCATGGCCCCACTTGTCCTCTCTCTCCTATCCTCGCATGAACTCTCTTTCCTCTCTCTCGAACTAGCATGCTCTCCACCCTCCTAGCAATACTCATGGTCTACTGATACAAAATATCTATCTCTAAATCCCGAGCCATGCTAGTCTTGATACTGTAATGGAATCCAAAATCGGCGGACCCTCCCAAACAGTAGAAGCCAAAATCGGCGCATGTCTGGCCAAATCACTAAATCTGATGGCGTACTCTGATATTGACATGGTGCCCTGGCGTAACTGTTCAAATTCCGCACGCCATGCATCCTTAAGAGACTGAGGCACGAACTCTCCCAAGAACATCTCTAAAAACTGAACCCATGTAAGTGAAACATACTCGGACGAGCTACCCAACTCATATGCCCGCCACCACTGATAAGCTGCTCCCCTAAGCTAGAATATGGTAAAAAAAAACCTACTCGTCTCAACAATACCCATAGTGCGTAGAATGCGATGGCACTACTACACAAAATCCTGTGCACTCTCTGAAGCCAAACCACTGAAAGTAGGAGAGTCATACTTCTTGTACCTCTCAAGCCTAAGCTGCTCTTCTTCAGATGCTGCTGCCCCGACTACGGGCTGAATAGGAACCACAAGTTATCCTGCCATGATGCTTGGAACCTGACCAATATGAAGTTGTTGCTCTGGGGTGTGGGCTCTAGGAGTCTGAGTCCCTCCCCCGTTCTGTGAAGTAGCTGGTGCAATCAGGATCAATCCCGCCTAAGCCAATGTACCGAACATGCTCAGGAACTGCGCTAAGGTCTCCTAAAGTCCGGGGGTAACACCAGGAGCGTCCGGTACCTGCCCCCCAACTGGAGATACTGGTGGCTCCTCAATAGCTATGCTTGTAGGTGCTCTAGTTGTGGCACGTACTCCTCGTCGGCCTCTATCTCTGCCTTCACCGAAACCTGCATTGGGAGCAACGTCATCGGCAGATGCAGTGCGTGTTCTCACTATCTTTGAGAGAATGGAATGATAATAGTTCAAACATCGAGATTAATAAGCTCGCACGATAGGAATGAAAGAAGTGAGATTGTCCTAATAGTTTCGTAGCCTCTCGAAGATAAGTACAGATGTCTCCGTACCGATCCGCAAGACTCTGCTAAACTAAATTATAACTAGTAGCACCTATGAACGTAGAGCTCTGATACCAACTTGTCATGACCCAACTTTCCCTCCGTTTGGGTATCGTGATGACGCCTAGTCTTAGGGACTAGGCAAGCCTAACTCGTACTGAAATACCACAATAATAAATGAAATTTAATAGTCTTGAAGCAGAAATCTCTACAAAATTTATAATTCACAAAATCCGGTAGTACAAGTCATAAGCTCTATAGAGTTAGCTACCACTTCTAAATATAACTGTTTGGAAAAGATTGAAAATAGTTGAATACAAGTAAGAAGGTGACTCCGAAGCCTGCAAAAGCAGCAACAAGTTTACCTCGAGTTTCCTCAGAAATGATCCGCACAGCTACTAATTATCAATACCTAGATCCGCACAACAAAAGATGTGCAGAAGAGTAGCATGATCACACCATAGCCGTGCCCAGTAAGTATCAAGATTAATCTCGGTGGAGTAATGATGAGGAACAGTCAAGACACCTACCGGTCCAATAAACTGTAAAAATATAGGAACAACAAAACATGATGGATATACGAAGACGAACATGAAATTGCTAACAATACTACAATCATAATAAGGGAAGAAAACAGCAAGTAACATCGGAAATACCAAAATAATGACATAGAAGAGCGAGTGAAAACACAAACCCAAATCCTAAATTCACAATACTGTAAAGGTAAGCAGTAACTCAAATCCTACGACAGTGTTCACATAATTTCTTATCCAATAATTTCTATGAAATACCGAATCTTGGACAAATTATGGCTCACAAGTCCCACTACCTGAATTCTAACACTTGGCATCTTGTGGCCCCATCATACCTCATGGTCATGTTGATAACTCATTTGCTAATGTTACAACCCATATTCACGTATGTTAGCTCATGCCATAAGGTAGTTGACATAAATCCATGAAAGGATTATCTTTAAGATGATAAGAAGTTAATCCTATTGGTCTTAAATGATACAAAAGTGTATAAGGGTGGTTAACAAGTATTAGAAGTCAAACGAATCAAGGATGTTGTCAGCCGTATTTTTGGATAAACCTAGAAGTGCTTCATACAATCAAGAGGTAGTTTTTTAAGGTATTTGAATCATATAGTATCCGTGTAATAAGTCTTGAAATCAAATGAGTTATGCGACAAAAGTCGACAAAAGTTGTCGCAACTTTGGTTTATAATTTTACTTAAACATTAGGTCAAATTTTACTAAGCTTTTCTCCCAAGTTACTCATAATTACGGAGTGATATAACCACCAAATTGAATATCTATGAGTCTATTTTCTAACTCATTAAACCGCTCGTCGATACGATCTCAGAGTAGAGAGATATTCGCGTTTTCGCGAGACTGCGCCAAGCACCTCTCTATGGGGCCCACTAAAGTGGTTTAAGACATTTGGATATATATAGGACGCCTACAACCCATTTAAAGTCATTTCTTTCCACTATTTTCAGACCTTAGAACCCTAAGAACACCCTCTCAAGGTTCTCTCAAGATTCAAGACCCAAACAAAGGGCAAACAACACAAATCAAGTGTCGGGAATCCTGTGGCGCTAGTAAGTCTCTTGTTCTTCTTGTTGTTGCTGATTTTTGTGTTTGTTACCGCTCATGTGCGAGGTTGTTTTAAAGGGTTTATGTTCTTTAAATACTACCTCATGTTCTTAATATCAACCCTATGTGATTTCAAGCCTCCTAAAGTGATTCTAGTGCCGAAAAACACTAATTGACTGCTAGTTTCGCTTTTTTATTATTGTGGCAGCATTGGAGGGATATTTCATGGAAATTTAAGGTCAAATTGGAGTTGTTATTTCTGTATAAATGTAAGTAACCTCTTACTCTATATGTATTTAAGTTTATCCATGTTGTGGCTAAGCCATTAAAGCTAGAACTTGTGAAATATATATCGAAAGGCTTGGTAGTAATGCTATCGGTTGGTGGACTGTTTTGGGAGAGTCAATATGATTATTATTGATGTTGTTTGGACTGTTTGGTGATTGTTTTGAATCATGTGAAGTCATATATATATATATATATATAGGGGAGGTGCTGTCCGTTTTATCGTAAAATAGGTTGTGGTCGATACATAATGGTTATGACGCTTAAAAGATAACGATAGTATCGTATCTCTTATTGTAGACTAAGGAGTGTGAAAATTGCATAGCTTGAGATTTGGGCAATATATAAAAGGTATGTGAGGCTATACCTTTCCTTCTTTTGCACGACTCCGATTATACATAATGTAATGAACGAGCTTCTAAAGATACTCTACTCTTAGAAGCTAGCAGTTCTTACATTGTTTCCCCTCTTATTGAACGATTGATGTTAATGTTGCTTCTCTTATTCTTATGTTATCAATGTTGTTGGTACTTCCTGATCCTTATAAGGCTCATAGTGAAGAGTTATTCCTAATAACGTGTACAAAGGATATCTTACGTCACTCCTAAAGGTTTATAACATAATTCCATGAGTCGAGCATGCATTATATATATATATATATATGTATATATTTTACTCTACCGAACCACGCTATTGACGGCCGGGTACGACACCTACTGTGCGACCACTGATCAGTTGGGTTTTACCGAGCTCCACGTGGCCGGGTACGATCTACCAAGCCTTATGATGCCCGGGTACATTTTTACCGAGCCTATTACGGCCGGGTACGATATGATGATGATGATGCCCACAGAGGCGTATGTTT
>MU708898.1:17714-34112 GCA_026770625.1 Nicotiana glauca | reverse complement strand
CACAGTAAACACCATGCATGGAGCTGAAATTGCAAGCTGTTTGTTCTAGCTAACCATGCACCGTCCAGTTCCGTTGTAGATAACAACCGGTTGAACATCCTTCCAATAAGCCATCTTGTAAGATACTTCAAATATTTGTTCTGTAAGTATAACTTGGGTGAGGCGGACATGTAAAAATACAGAGTCAAAGTGAAAATTGTTCACAAAAGCAGCTCGGTCTGCGAGGAATTTCTTCCTTAATATATAGTTTGATTCTCCTTTTTATCTCCTTTCAAGCTCAAGGTGAGATAGATTTTCTGATTTCTAGTACAAATCACCAGCTATTAGCACATGAACCTTCTCTCTGATTCTTGGATTTTACACTTTTCTTTTAACTTTGCCTCCCCCCCTCCCCCCAAACCCACCCACTATACCTAGATTCCTTTACATAACCACTCTTCTCTTCTCTTTACTTAATTAATTAGGTCACCCATCACCAATAACTAGAATCAACATCTATACTATCAACTATATAAGCGAGTAACTCATTCATTTGACTATTATAATTCCACTAACTAATTCATGATTCCTCATTAAATACTTTAATTAATTTGCTCTCTTCGATTCCCCTCGCAGCCAAACCGTAACACCTAAGTATTGACCGACGTGGAATCAAAGTTTCAGTTCAGTGAGTGTGAAATGCAATTGTACAATATTTCACAATAATAATGTCGTTCCAGTCCCAAACATATAGCAGCTACATGAATATTCATTTATCATGCATGTCCCTCCAATTGAATTCATTCCAATCCTATCTTATATAAAATAAAACAAAAATGCCTAGAAGTCTCCATATTTTATGACATATAATATTCTGTAACAAGACTATAAACATTGTATCTAAAGTAAACATACTAACATGACAAGCTTAATCTCGATTAATTAATATCATATCTATAGATCTTTTTCCTTTTTGACATTATGCCACTCAAACTTAAAGGCAAGTTCTATAGGGCGATGGTTAGACCGATCGTGTTGTATGTAGCTGAGTGTTGATCAGTCAAGAATTCTCATATCCAGAAGATGAAAGTAGCCGAAATGAGGATGTTGAGATGAATATGCAGTCACACTAGGCTGGATAAGATTAAGAATGAAGATATTCGAGAGAAGGTAGGCGTGGCTCTCATGGACGACAAGAGGTGGGAAGCGAGGCTTAGATGGTTCGAGCACGTGCGGAGGAGAAGCCTAGATGCTACAGCTAGGAACTGTTGAACGGTTGGCTTTGACAGGTACGAGAAGAGGTAGAGGGCAGCCTAAAGAATATTGGGGCGAGGTGATTAGGCAGGACATGACGCAACTTCAGATTTTCGAGGACGTGGCCATGGATAGGGAGGTGTGAATGTCAAGCATTAGGGTTTTAGGTTAGGGGGTACTTCGGCATTTTTCTCGTTGTTACAACTAGTCTGATAGTGTTTTGTCTAAGACTGCTAGCGATTTTTGTTCATCACACTATTTTTATTTTTTTTAATGTTATTATTAGCATAATTATTGTCCTTCTACTTATTTGTTATCTCTTACAAAGCTGATACTATTTGTCTGGTTTATGTTGTTGTTACAAATTTTTTTTGTCTTTGAGCTGAGGGTCTTTCGGAAACAGTTTTTCTATCCCCCGCCCCCGTATGGGTAAGGTTTAAGTACACTCTATCCTCCCCAGACTTTACTAATAGGATGATTACTGGGTTGACTGTTGTTGACATTATGCTCTATATAGATCCTTGTTTAACACTGTGCTCTATTTTCACAAGAAAGTTGTACAACTCATAATACTGTCATAATGAATACAGACATTGTATACAAATATACTTCTCGGAAGTTACTTGAACAGAGATTTAAGGTTCGAGTCCTAGAACGAGAAAAAGTCACTTAGTGAAATTGTTCGCCTTTGTTTGAAACGACATGAATGAACAAGCACTTGCACGGATGAAATTCATGGAAAATATGGAAGCAGTCACTATACTTGGGAGGCCACGATATGACAGCGGAGATGCCCTAGCTTTAAGCCAGTTCCGAAAGAACATAAGTGGAGAATTAATCTTCACTAGATTTGATCCAAATAATTAATGCATGGTAGAGTTACCTTAGTGGTGAGTATTTGGTGGGTAATGTTTAGGGAGGAAATTTTTATTGTAGATTATTTTTTATTTAAATAGTGCCAAATTCAAATATAAAAGGAGTAAAAACAAAAGGCCCCAGAGAATACTAGTTTAGGTACTAATATCAATTCTTGTAAATGCAAATGAAAGAGGAAGAATTTTAGGATGGTCATTTTTAAAGAGTAATATATATAAAATCTTTTACTCAAGACCCTACAAGATGAATAAAAGTACTCCATATTCTTCCATAAACAAAAAGTCCCAAAGAAGAGATATATACAAAGGGTAATGGAAAACCCTAGCAGACGCCCTAGCTAGCTAAGCCAGGTTTAATATTTGAATATCTATCGATGATGCTCCTCTAAAAAGACATTATTATTGATGGGAACCTAAATTATCAAAAGAGTTTGGAAAATCCCAGGTCAGAGAACCACACAATATCAGACAGAAACAGAAGGAAGAAAAGATGGATGGATGGAAGTAGTTGACGTAAGTTGCATAATTGCCTCTCATGCGTGCACCATCTTATCTATCTATCTATTCCATATGTATTGTATTGTATTATATGAATACATCCATCACCACCACAGGCTCCTAAAATATGCCCATATAACTCACAACACCACAATTCTTGCAAGTAAAGAGAGAAAGAATCTCTTATTCTTGTAAAAAATATTGTACAGTGAGTAGGTCTCTTGCGTGAGTTAGCGTCAATACATCAACTTGTAGTAGTAACCATCTTATCAACCTGTCAAGTATCACCTACTACTTCCCTTTTCCCTATAATATTAAATCTCTTCCTTCACTCTTTTGGTACTAATCTTGCGTCATTCTTTTACTCTACTTGTTTATATATGTATATATTTTCTCCTTCTGCTTATTCAGCTAAAAACCATAATCATGTATACTTTACGTCAACTCACCACTGATTCACTCATTAATTACTCTCTCAGAATCTGTGCTTATGACTGAGTTCTGATGATGAATGAAGGCATGGCTTCAAATTCATTAAACGAAAGATATCACAAGATGGTGTGGACGAAGTTATGGTAGAGAAAAAAAAAAAGGAGTGGTGGTCCTTGTGAAAAAACACGAGACACGAGAGAGATCCCTTTGGTAGGGTGGCCCTAATGGGTGGGGGGCAAAGTGGGAAACAAGAATAAACCCTATTTGAGAACTTTGATGGTTTTGTTGAGGGGACAAAAGGCAGAAATTAGGGCAATAAATGGTTCAATATCAAAGACAGCCAACACTACTTGTGTATGTATACGGGGTTGTTTAACAATTCTCATGCAGCCATGTCCAAGAATCTCCTACTTCTTCTTCTACCATGAAAGCATTCAACAAGAAACAGAAACAGAAACAAAAACAAAAATAAGAAATTTTCCGAAAAGAAGAAGAAATGGGGTATACACCTTTCTTGTTGGCCATGTCTTTTTCCAAATATGAGCACTTTCCATTAATACCAGAAATCTTTTGTAAAGTACAATAAAAAAAAGCAACAAGATAAAGACTTTGATAAGGAATAACCAATAAAGTAAACAAATATGCTTGCTAGCACTAAACTAAATGAAAAGGTGAAGCATGATTAGCATTAAAGAGAAGATATATAATGAACCATCCACCTTAATACAAAATGACAAACGGACCTAAAGAACAATTTGGTGGTTAATTAACACCTTTAATGGGAATATATCATTTCCCACTCGAAGTGCCACATACCTAACAATCGTTGGCCTCTAATTAAATAGACTGATAAAATTTGGTAACAGAATCTTTCAGTAACAACAAAAAATAATACAAATAAAGATTAAGTTCAGCATCTGCATTATACAAAGACTTAGTTAAATATATATCATTATCAACCTATAACTACTACGTAAGTAGAACCTATGTTAAAATTAAAACATCCATCAGCTCAATAACCTCAAACCCAAACAAGTTAAAATAAAAAAAACAACCTGAGATTGAAGACCCCTTTGTCCTTCAACATGCAGATAGATAAAATCTTGTTTTTTAGGGTTTTGAATTTAACGCCAAGAAGATATGGAAAAAAGGGGTTGATTTTGCCAACCCAAGAAGAAAGAATTACTCGTAGTCGAAACACTAAGCTGGTATCCTTCAGATGGGTAATGAAGTCTCAAGAGAAGTTTAGCTTGTGAGAGTGCAAAAGGGCTTAAAGGAACATTGCTAAATCCACAGCTCCTCAACATTACTTCCCATGATCTGAATCTCTCGTGTCTTTCTCTTCTCTTATCTCCTTCTGCTGCTACTATGTCAATTATTTCTCTCCCGAACCAAACTTGTTCCACTGTCATCCTCTCTCTACTGCTCGGTGGCAAAGTTGCTTCCAATGAATCAAACACAGCTGCATAATAATCCAAAGCCTCCACAAATCTTTGCAAAAAAAGTGGGTGATTATGATTTGCTTCTCTCTCAGCCAGCGTTACAACTTTAGGGTTCATGGATTTAATCCTATGCAAAAAAATCCTTAACTTTTCGCGGTCTTTCAAGAGCCTGTGAAGATAAAACACACAGTTGATTGCTAATGTCTCATCAGGGAGAAGAACAATAGAAGAAATTATTGAAGGGTCATGATCATTGTCATTATTATTGGTGATCAAAAGAGGGTGAAACTGAAATCTAAGGCCTAAAGAGTGAGCAAATTTAGCTAAACGATCTCCGGTTCTACGAAGGGTATCAAGGTCATTTCCAGTACCGGTGATCCGAAGAGTTGGAGGAGGGTAACGATCAGCTAATGCTTGCATTAATGGTGGCCATTGAACACCGTGATTAATATCAAAATCAACGATGTGGATCGCTTGTTGGTTATCGTTAATAGCTTCCAAAATCGCTTGATTAGCAGTTAGCTGACTAAATCTAATAAAAGGAGTCACTTGGTTTAGGGAAAGATAGGATGATTGAAGTAGAGCTGAATCATTTGAAGTTTCAACAACATTAGATGGTGTCAAGAAATTAGTGGCTGAAGAGATATAACGGTTGAGGCGAAGAGAAAGTGCGCGAGTGAACTGATGGACTAATCTTTCAGTTGAATCACCAAAAGGAGAAGAGTTAGTTGATAAAATGGTGAGGAGTCTGTTTGCCGCTGAGAAATCTGACCGCGAGATTAACTCCGCGCAGCTAATGAGTAGTTGCCGGATTTGGATTGCAGGGGAAGTGGAACTGAATCTCCGCCGTTGATCATCAGTTTCTTCATCATGAGATTGAGATGACGAACCAAAGGATCCTAACATATCACCGAAATAAAACTATTTCAGGTGAAAACCCTAGAAAGAGAAAGAAGAGAGAATATATGCGTCTAATAAAAAGAGAAAGGAGAGAGAGAGAGAGAGAGAGAGAGAGAGAGAGAGAGAGAGAGGAAAAAGGGGTCTCCCTAGGGGAAAGGACAGGAGGTTTTCAATGATGGAGGAGGGGAAATTTATGGTTTTGGCATCTGAAATTAATATTTAGTACTGCTATATGATTTCACATTTTCTTGGCTATAGTAGTGGTACTAATCTGTGACTCAATATTAAGGAAGAAGAACCTCATTTCCCAGTTTTGTGCTTTTGCCAGAATTAATACCAAGTACAAATAAGGAAATGGTCTACACCACAAAGGATAATCTGATATATTTGATGAATCTTAGCTCTGTAGCAGAGAATAAATAATACTACTGTAACTAATTAAGTACTACTACTAAATAGGTTCTATTTCAAGAATGAATGCATATAAACTTACATCCTAAGTTGCTTTTGTTCATGTACTTAAGATGCCAAATATGAGAATTGAGTTGATAATGACTTTTGATTATGATAGAATCTTGACCACAATATGTGTGGGTTGTCCGTGTGGAACTTCACACTAGTCGACCGACATATACTCGTAAATGTGTTTCTTTGTGTCTTATTTTTTTTTTAAAATAATAAAAAATCTTAAGATGTTATGATAGATATAAATTTATGGTGGATGTCTACTCTTCTTCCATGATCTTCATCTCAAATGGTTAATGACATATTGAATGACATATTTTGTATGTTCAATGACATATTTCATGACATATTTTCTTCACTTTTTATGCCTATATAAAGGCCTTGTAATAGATAGGAAAATACACACAATTGAAGAAGAAAATCTCTTCCTTCTATCTTTCTCTCTATATCTCTATTTCTTGTTCATGTTTTACTAAATTGCTGTTATTTTATAACATAAGACAACTTATCAACAATTTTTTTTTATTAAGGCACTTTCTCCAAATATAGCACTTGATCAACATCTTGGTCTTGTAGATTCCAACTGCGACAACAGGAATTTTTTTTTATCAAAACGTCTTTGAAAACAATTTTAAATTTCAAAAGGAAATGATATGATTCCGAATAATATAACATCAAAGAGCAGCTGATGATAATATGATTGTTTATTAAGCCAACCATTTCTATCAAACGCTCTTCCAAAAGGATGTTGATCAAAATAAATTCGGACATTGACGCGTAAAATAGGTCATTATTGTCACACTCCTTTACTACCCCAAAAATATAGTACATATGTTATGGATAGTGAGTTAAAGAGTTTTTTCAATTAAAGTGACAAATTTAAATAGGAATAATTTTATTTACAGAGTCGCTACTTGTAATTGATTTTTGCATGTTCAAAATCACCTTTTATTTGAATCCCTAGTCAAAGGAATGTTTGACTCTATTATTATCGGTCTGCAAAATAAAGTCTGGATAAGAATTTCTGTTGATCGGAGAGAAGGTGTAAGGCATTTCCCGAGTCCGTTCTAGCACAGTTGCCTTATTGACTAAAATTTGGCATGAATTAATTATGGATAAACCGTGCTTTATTCGGTTTTCATGTTTTGCCTATGTCCGCTTTTACTGTTGATGACTTCTTCTTTTTTTTTAAAAAAAAAAAAAAAAAAATCCACCCAGGTTTTCATCTCCTGTGGTGTTTGGGGGTTTGACATAGACTCATACCCTATTTATTTCATTAGCAAAATAGTACAAGGAGGGGGACAAAGGCCAAAACCTCGTATAGTCACACTGTTCTAGGAGAACTAAAATGGCTAGGCCTATTAAATTATAAAAGAGCTACTATAACAGGATATGGTTCGGTACAGCAAAAGCTCTCTCCTTATCGTTTAAGGAGGATCAAATATCCATCCTAAGTGCTTCTTTGGTCTAATTCTGAAATTAGGAATCTGCCTTCTATCCATAGTCATTGCTTTTCTGGCCTCAACAGGCAGATAAGTTTCATTGAGGAAGATGGCCTATTGCGTGAGAGTAGCAGCATGTTTGGCCAAAGCATCGACCACTTCGTTTCCTTCCCTGTAGCAATGTTTTATCTTGATGCCATGATATTGCACCTTTTGCAGAATAAGTGTGACTCCCTCTTTTAGTCTCCATGGGGTATTGTATTTCCCTTGGATCATGTTAATAACCAGGANTTATTAAGGCACTTTCTCCAAATATAGCACTTGATCAACATCTTGGTCTTGTAGATTCCAACTGCGACAACAGGAATTTTTTTTTATCAAAACGTCTTTGAAAACAATTTTAAATTTCAAAAGGAAATGATATGATTCCGAATAATATAACATCAAAGAGCAGCTGATGATAATATGATTGTTTATTAAGCCAACCATTTCTATCAAACGCTCTTCCAAAAGGATGTTGATCAAAATAAATTCGGACATTGACGCGTAAAATAGGTCATTATTGTCACACTCCTTTACTACCCCAAAAATATAGTACATATGTTATGGATAGTGAGTTAAAGAGTTTTTTCAATTAAAGTGACAAATTTAAATAGGAATAATTTTATTTACAGAGTCGCTACTTGTAATTGATTTTTGCATGTTCAAAATCACCTTTTATTTGAATCCCTAGTCAAAGGAATGTTTGACTCTATTATTATCGGTCTGCAAAATAAAGTCTGGATAAGAATTTCTGTTGATCGGAGAGAAGGTGTAAGGCATTTCCCGAGTCCGTTCTAGCACAGTTGCCTTATTGACTAAAATTTGGCATGAATTAATTATGGATAAACCGTGCTTTATTCGGTTTTCATGTTTTGCCTATGTCCGCTTTTACTGTTGATGACTTCTTCTTTTTTTTTAAAAAAAAAAAAAAAAAATCATCCACCCAGGTTTTCATCTCCTGTGGTGTTTGGGGGTTTGACATAGACTCATACCCTATTTATTTCATTAGCAAAATAGTACAAGGAGGGGGACAAAGGCCAAAACCTCGTATAGTCACACTGTTCTAGGAGAACTAAAATGGCTAGGCCTATTAAATTATAAAAGAGCTACTATAACAGGATATGGTTCGGTACAGCAAAAGCTCTCTCCTTATCGTTTAAGGAGGATCAAATATCCATCCTAAGTGCTTCTTTGGTCTAATTCTGAAATTAGGAATCTGCCTTCTATCCATAGTCATTGCTTTTCTGGCCTCAACAGGCAGATAAGTTTCATTGAGGAAGATGGCCTATTGCGTGAGAGTAGCAGCATGTTTGGCCAAAGCATCGACCACTTCGTTTCCTTCCCTGTAGCAATGTTTTATCTTGATGCCATGATATTGCACCTTTTGCAGAATAAGTGTGACTCCCTCTTTTAGTCTCCATGGGGTATTGTATTTCCCTTGGATCATGTTAATAACCAGGAGAGAGTCTAATTCCAGTATTAGGTCTTGACAGTTATGGTCACAATACCAGAGAATAGCAAACAAGGCCACTTGCACTTCCGAGTAATTGTTAGTCAAGAAATATACTGGTGCGGAGAAAGCCATGACCATTTGACCATTTCTTTTCCTAACAACACCCCCAATGCCTGATTTGCCTGTATTTGCGCTGAAACTTCCATCTGTGTTTATTTTCCATTGATTATTGTCAAGAGGCTCCCAAAGAACCATAATAATCTTCAGTTGAATCTTGCAATCCTCTGCCACCTTGCATACATTTTTCCACGTCCAATTCCAATCTATCTGGCTGTATTTTTGGCCCATGGAAACTTTTACTTGAAAAAGAACTTGTTGACATATTCTACAAATAGAAATAGTCCTCTTACCATATTTCTTACTGCACCTGTCCTTCCATATTTCCCATCATATTATGGTTGGAGTGATTTGCAGTAAAACCTTATATACATTATTTTTTGGGTGTCTGTTCCACCATTGAGTTATGATGCATGGTATATTCCTTCCCATGGTCCAAAATCCTAGTGCAGTGGACATAGTGTTCCATACCTTCTTTGCTGTGTTGCTAGTTGCGAAGACATGGTTCATGGTTTCTTCTTCTGGCACCCTGCAACAACAACAACTAGATATACTGTTAGTTCCAAACTTCAGCACAATATTACCCAGGGTAGCTTGCCTTTTAGAATTCTCCATGTAGTAAAGGAGATTTTGAAAGGTAGATGTTTATTCCAAATTTTGGCCAAATGAAGAGAGGGATCCTTTTTTTCCCTTAGAAGCTGGTAGGCGGAAGAACAAGAAAAAGATCCTTGGGGATTGGGGGTCCATACGGCTTAATCGAGAATATCATTGTAACCAATCTTGATTTGCTCGATTTCATCAACGACTCTCTGAGGCACAACTTCTTGAAGAAGCTCCAAGTTCCATCCTTGGTTATTAAAGAAATCCTTGATCCTGGTGTTTCCTGGTTTTGAGGTGGGGTTGGCTATTATTTTGACGTTCCCTAATGATAGCCACCTATCCCACCAAAATAGGCTATTACCCTTGTTGATCTTCCAATGAATGTAATCTTCCACTATATCTCTTGTCTCCATTAGGCTCCTCCATGAATTGGAGTCTTTAGGATCCAGCCTTTTAGAGATTTGATTGGATCATTGACAGTATTTGGCTCGTAGAAATTTAGTCCATAAGTTGTTTTTCACCCTGAATCTCCACCATCTTTTTGCTGCAAATGAGTTGCATTTATCTTGGAGATTTTTGAATCCAACACCTCCCTCATCAGTAGGATAGCTCATGTTGTCCCAGGAGCACTAGTGATAGCTCCTTTTACCTTCTTTCTCTCCCTAGAAGAAATTTGTAAGGTACATTTCAGTCAGCTTGATAATGGACTTAGGAGGTACCATAGCTGACATCCGATATAAATTTTGGGACTGAAGGATGTGCTTGATGATAATAACTTTACCACTGAATGATAGGAGTTTCCCTTGCTAGCCTCCCGCTTTGTTTATCACTTTTGTGGCCAGGTCGGCGAAGTAGCAAATCCTCTTTCAGCGTATGTAGATAGGGCACCCAAGATATGCAAAAGGGAATTGCATGTGCTTATATCCTGTCCATTTTCGTAGCCTTCTAATGGTTCTTTTATTGTTTCTGGCAACTCCATGGTTGTATTTTAGGAAAAAAACTTTTTTCTTTATTGATCTCTTGGCCTGATGCATCTTGGTAGTCCTGAAGGATTTCCATTAGCAACTTTATAGATTTCATGTCACCAGAAGAGAAAAGAATCACCAGAAGAGAAAAGAATTAGATCGTCAGTATAACTTAGGAATAATTAAATTTTCACTAAGTCTTTTAGCCGAAAAGAGGGAAAAATTATATAGTCGTTCTAGAGGCCGAATTGGCCTAACTAAAATAGCCTAAGGGCTAAAACATATAGAGTTCGAGACACCGTTCTCACTCAACTCAAACTCAAGAGTCCCATTATTCTGAGCTCACACCAAAGTGATTTAAGCTTAGCTCGAGGACTAACAAAACCTTAAAGGGTAATATATTGATCAATAAAAATTTAAGGGTTTATTATGTTCTAAATCCGAACCAATACTCGGAAAGACTATTTGAATTGTACAAACGAGAGCAAAATAAAATTCAACACAAGTTGAGGATAGAGCAAAAAGATACTTTATATTCATAAGGGATGTTTTACATATTCACAACACTCGCAAGGGGCCCTTGCACAAAGAAGAAAAATAAAACTAGTCTATTTTCGGGGTCACATCCCCGGAGGCGCCATCCTCAGGAACTATATCCTAGACAACTTTGTCTTCGGGAACCCCCTCTTCCTCGGAGGCACCTTCATCACCTTCCCCACCTTGGCATCGGTTTCCTGAGCCTTTGATTTGGCTATCTCTTTAGTAAGGTCAAACCCTCGGGCGTGGATTTCTTTGAAAGTCTCCCTTGGGGCTTGGCTCTTGGCCAAAGCATTGCTCCATTTTACCCGGTCAGAGGTCTCCCTCAACTCCGCTTTAACAGATGTGGAATCTATTAAGTACACGGCAATTGTCTTATCAGTCGTGGCCTTCTTCTTCTCAATGTCAGCCTTAGCTTGTGCAGCTTCAGCCCGGGCTCTAGCAAGCTCTGCCTTTAACTCCTCGATTTTCCTGGCCTGGGCTAAACCCTTCGCTTTAATATCTCGGAGTTGATCTTCATCCTAGGTATGTTGGACTGTAACAACTTCCTTATCGACAGCGAGTTGATCCATGTTTTTTTTTCATCTGTGGCAATCTGCCTTAGCTTGATCGACCTCGCCCCAGAGCTGCCCAATTATATCCAACTTTTGCTGCAGCTAAGTTATCGAAGTGTTAGCCTCCAAAATAGGGCCAAGAAGACCATACCCTGTTAATATCACAGTTACCTGCTCATCTAGCTCGGCCTCGTTTTTCTAAGCTTTGGCTAATTCAGCCCCGAGGTCTCTAAGCTCTTCTTCCTTTTGGTTACAGAGGAGCCTCTGGG
This sequence comes from Nicotiana glauca, assembly GCA_026770625.1. Lineage (NCBI taxonomy): Eukaryota > Viridiplantae > Streptophyta > Magnoliopsida > Solanales > Solanaceae > Nicotiana > Nicotiana glauca. The sequence goes on along the minus strand of MU708898.1, from coordinate 22,288 downwards.
CCTTCTCTTTGCCTGAAACCTTCCTGGGCTCGGCGTCACATTGGCTCAACTCAGCTCTAAACTTGACTATGGCCTATACATGAAGCAAAAATATGTCAGTCAAAGGAAAGTAAAGAAAGAAAAAATTAAAGCAATGAAAGTTAATATTTACCTGAGTTAGGAGACGTTGAGCCTCTTCGAAGATGGGGGATACATCATTAAGGTCGGTGGTATCCTCAATCCCAGTATAGAAACCATGAAAGGGATCTTCATCGAGGACCTTGCTCGGATTAGGCATACGCAGAGCATTAGCATCTTCGATAGACTCTTCAGAATAAGATGGTAGAGAAATAGAGTCACGGCCCCGAGCTCTTCGCTCGGGGCATTCTGATTGGCTTCGGGGGTTCCCGCACTCTCACCTTCCCGAATATTTGTTAAAGGCGGAGGAACGGCCTCAACCTCCGGGAAAATGGGGGCCTTGCCCAAATATTTCTTTGAGGTTCCCTCACCATGGGATGAGGTCTCTAGTTCGAAGGGCTTGGCAGCCTCGATTGGTCTCTTGGTTTGAGGCACCAGCACCGACTTTTCACCATCATTGTCTTCTTCATCTGGGGAATCATGGTCCGAATCTGTGTCCACATGAGCAAATCTCTTCCGTAGCCTCCGAACGGGGATTTTCTTGTCTTGAGGGTATTCAGGCTTTGAAACCCAAAATCGAAGGCTTGGTCCATTCCCTAGGCGAGGCTGGCCTCATTTCGAAGACATCTCCGATGCCTGAACAAGTAAATATGAATGAATCGACGCCAACAATATATGAGAAGTATCAGAAACTCGGGAAGAGAATTTACCATGATGTTTGGCCTTCCACTTGCCCCTCGATAATTCATGCCATTTACGCTCATCGTAGAAGGAGGTGGCAGCTAACTTTCAGACCCAGTCCTCGAGGTCAGGGACCTTGTGAGGCGCTCAGTCAATGGCTGCAGAAAGAGTAAATGCATTATGAGACGTAAAAACTAGGAATGATTAGATTTTGGGGAAAAGAACTCCACATACGGTTAAAGCTCCATTTCTCTGGGAATGGAATTTTATCCCTGAGAATGGCATCCAAGGTCCTTACTCTGACAAACCGGCTCATCCAGTCCCGATCCTTGGCTTCGTCATTACTGGCAAAAAAGGCTTTCTCCATGCGATGTTGCAACTTGATAAGCCCTCCGAATAGCTGGGACCGATACAATCAGATCAAGTGGCTGAGATGAAGGCCAACCCCTCGGCCTTTTTGGAAAATTAGCGCAGCATGATCACGCTGCGCCAAAAAGAGGGATGAATCTGGCCGAGGGTGACTTTGTATGTTTTGAAGAAATTGATCACCACCGGATCGAGGGGATCCAGTGTGAAAGGGTAAGTGTAAACACTTAAAAACCCTTCACGCGGGTAGTAATGCGTTCCTCGAGGCTCGGGATCTGAACCATGACCTCGTCTTCCCAACCACAACTTTTCTTCACATCTTTGAGGTATTTCTCCGATATCAAACTAATATATCGAGATGCATGCTCGCATCGGCCCGGGACATCGGGTGGATTTTCGATAATAAAATCCTTCTTAATCACGCTAGGGTCGGAGGTTATTTCTTCAAGAGTCAATGGCGACATCGGTTTGGCCGGCTGGGCGGCAAAAGAAGATGACACTTTATCTTTTTTGGGGACCGTTTTAGAAGTTTTAACCATAATTTTAAGTTGAAGAATACAAGTTGTATCAGAATGTGGTGCTTTTAGAAGAACCTGGCATTTTCCCGCGCTTAAAGAGGTGGTGGGAACATGTGATTAGATAAAGAGATGAAGAAGGGAAATATGTAATGAAAGAGTAAAGTTCTTTACTTAAAGGAATAGACTCATATTTATAGAAGGATAACGACGGTTTGGCGGCACTAATGGCCGACCAATACTTGCATAAATTTAATATTTTGGGGAAGCGAACTGATGAGATGTTTAAGTCACTTCGAGCGCCTGCGTCATAGGGATGATGTCATCGTGATGAACTCCGAAAATCGAATTTCTAATCGTTTCTTATCATCTTATTCTAAGAAAAGCGGGGACTATCTGTATATGGTCAAAATCATATGCATTTAATTTACAGGATCGAGGGTCCGTCATAGGCCCGAGTTCAGGCAAGGTCGAGTTCGAGACCGGTAGACCAGAGTCTAGCTCGAAGACAGAGTGCAATGCCTGAAGATATGAGTATGAGGAATATTAGGCCCGAGTATGCTCGACCCCGAAATAGTACTGTTAGGAATTTATAATAGAATGAGCTGGATTCCTGGCACGTCCCCATAATCGTGGCACAAGTCCCGGAATAAGATTGTACGATTCCGTACTAGGCGGTTAGACAGTTGTATCAAGAATATTCCTTACTGTAAATAGAATTATTCCTTATTTAGGGTTCCCCTATTATATAAAAGGGACCCCAATCATTTGTAAGATCATCTTATCATTGAGCAAAGAATATACTCTCTACCTTTTCACTTACTGTTCATCAACATTGTCCTTTAGCTCCACTGTTCTTACTTTACTTTTATTATTTAATTGTCCTTATTATTCTAAGCCTACCTCGAGCTCACAGCAGATGAGTAACATTGGTTTGATTCACTTATCTCATTCATTTCTACTTCATACTTCATGATTATTAATTCGTATTGAAATAAATCACATATTTTTAAAATTACAAATTAAATTTAATTTTTATTCGTATTTTCGAGATAAACAACGTGGAGGTCTAAGATAAGATAAATTAAGAATAATAGATAGATCTGGTTGTGATATCATGTTAATAAAGAAAAAAGTATTTAAGGATACTCAGCTCCAAAATAACTAACTTATGAGATGAGAGATTATCTAAAATTATGCAAGGAAACAACAATTTACTAACACCCTTTCCCAGTGGCGTAGCCATATTACACCCTTCGTCGGATAATTATGTTGGTGATACTGTGTTAAAAATCAGAAAATTAGAGAAATAAACAAACGTTAGTTCAATAAACAAAACGTGAAATAATAATTTCGAGCCCACAAGTTGCTTGTGTGTCCTTAAGGAATTTAATCTCCTCACTGTTGCCCAAGGTTTTAGATTAATTCCTCCCAGGATAGAACGAAATAACTATTCTGCAATACTGGCAATCGAAACTACAGAATTTCAGCGAACTTAACAGACGGAGCAAATCACACTTGACACTTATATTTATTTGAAAATAATGCAAATAGAAAAGAGGGGAAGAAATTTTCAGATTTTTCTATATATAAAAAATGAGGCCAAACCTCTAAATTTATAGACAACGAAAGGGTGAGATGAAGAGGTTCAATCCAAGAGGTGCCTCTTCCATTTTCCATTCACACTCCTTAATAAAAAACGCAACAAATTATACTATATATATAGATCAAATATTACTTTATATGAGTATATAGTATATTTTGAACACTCTAGTTAAATGAATTAATCTAATGGTCCATAGTGTTCAAAGTGAGGTGTTTTGCACGGGTTTGAATCCCTATCTAAAGTACATTTTTTCTGCTCATTTTGTTTGAAAAAATAAAACGGAGACCACCTTGTGTGGTTAGATTGACTCTTTTTCAATTAAAAGAATTTCTAATAATAACTCTTAAAACTTAAATTTTGAGTAAAAAAATAACTAATCTTTAAAGTTGTTTCTTAAACAAATTTTGTAATTTAAAAGACAAGTTCTGCCAAAATTTCTTCAACAAAAATCTCTACATACTATGGACGCTCTCGACTCTCTCTTATCTTTGGTTTTATGCTTACTTTATTGGTAAAATTCTTCTATTGTATTATTTTATATTAGTTTTAATTATAAAATTATAGTTCTAACATTTTTTGTAATTGTTTAGCTAAATGTTACGTAGTTTGATTTTAAAAAAATTGGTGCACCCATTAAATAAAAAAAAATAATTTTATTAGTTTGAACACCCTTGATGAGATTCCTTGGATACACCACCGTCTCTCCCTCCGCACATCCAGGATTGGATCTTGTACAATATAATATATAGGGGTCCAACATTTGGCAATAAAAAATAAGAATATTGAAGCTATATAACATCATGTTAAGAAATTGAATCTTGTATCCTAATTGAAGCCCAAAAATGAGCGGGTAAAGACTGTAATAATGTATAAATTGAATCTTGTATATATATATATATAAACGAGCCAACGATTTATTTTCTCCATTATTTTGAGGCACTTAATAGCGCTCTCACATTGAGTAATTAGCGAGGCGAAAGGAGCTCCCCTGAGAAGGTGTCATTTTAGTGGTGCTAAGTATAAACAAACTTTCACTTAAACTAGCAAGCTGTGCGCACACTCCAATTTCTTTTCCTCTTTTTTCGTTTTGCAAAAAGATTTTTTAATAGCGTTCTTTTCTGAAGCAGAGCTAGGTTTCAAGTTTATGAATTCGAAATTTTAAGCCTTTTAAATTATTAAATTATAAATAATCAATGAATTGTTGAAGATAAATATAAGATTAGAATCAAAACTATTAGGTTCGCCGAAGCCGTAGCCAGAACACACTGGTCCCCCCCCCCCCCCCCCCC